>BGNK01001234.1:87508-161356 GCA_003297005.1 Symbiodinium sp. clade A Y106 | reverse complement strand
AACAGGCGTGTACAGAGTGAGCCGCGCTAAGCTGTAGAACTGTAGTTCGCAGACGCTACTACCTGGACACCTTGAGAGTGTACCAATGTAGCTGAGTAGACTGCAGATGTCACTCGCTAAAGGACAACTTTATGTTGTACCTCTTGTGGCTAATTCATCGTTTGTTTTCCTATCACGGCATGAGAACAGGTTGAGTGTGAATCCTACTTNAACTTGTGAGTGCTGCATGCCATGACCGTGATATGTATAGCTGACTTACCGCTGCCATAGGGTCCTTGAGTCAACAGAATAGCAACGCAGTTTCGGGGAAAAGTCCGACCAAATTCAAACTTCGTATCCCATACAGTGGATCCCAGATTCGATTGCCATTTCCTGTGGCTGCGAGTAGAGGTGGTAGGTAGCTGCGCATTCGAACTGTGGCTATCTGTTTAATATAGGGACCAAAATAGGAATTACCAATACTGTCTTGGGGGGGGTCCTTGTTATACCTATAGCATCATTATTAAGGCCCTTATATCACATACAGTCGGGCGAGAGTGAAGTGGAATGCAAACGCAGCACCATCCTCTCGATGCAAAATGCCACACGTAAGAAAGGACCCCGAAGGATCAGTAACACCATTCCCTGGGACTCTTGCGTACACTTCTACTACCGTACACCCTATGACAGCCCCTAGATTCTGTTTGCAGGAAAAGTTGTGTGGAAGAGTTGCAACCATGTCTTCGGAGAGGTTCCCCCCTTCTGGTGTTGATTTGCATGTGTGAACAAGATGTGGGGCTCAGCATTCAGAAAGCGTTGCAGACATGTGGTACAAGACTGCAAGCAAAGCACCCTGCCACGAAATTTGATTTTCACAGAACAAGCCGACATCAAAACAGATGTCATACACCTGTCGCTTCTGCCCATCACCTGCACCTGATATCAGCCCTGGGTATAAACCAACGACGTTTATTGCTGCATACATGCCTGTCAATCTGCGACACATGTGCCGAGCGAACATGAAAGCAAGGTCAGGCTTTGCATCACGAACCTGGCTTGTGAGTTTGCAGAAACGGCATGTGCTCGATTATTGCACCGGCGTTTCCATGTTATGCGTTTGTCGCGGCCAGTGCCATGCAAGTGTTGTTTTGCCTGTATGTGTCTGTCGTGTACAGCAGGTTTGTCAATAAGTGCTCCATGCGCATCCGTCAGGGACTTTCAAGATTCTTCAGGATGTTCGTGCTTGCGACTCAACATGACATGGTGCTGCCAAGTACACACCGTAAATTCCATCCCATGCCTCGAGGGAGCTGGAGCATCTTCAGGGGCATCGTCCTGGTGCCTTGCACTTGAAGGCCAGTCTACGGGCATGTGTATACATGGGTGGTTGTCAAAATTATGGTCCCTTTTTGGGTCCCTGTTATAATACGGCATTATTTAGGGTACCCAAACAGGGACTGTAATTTTGACAACCGCCCACATATATATATATAGATACATGTGTATGTATGTATGTGTGTGTATCCAAATATATGAAGAAAGGCAAAGAAAGAGAGCCTTTGATGCCTCGAGTGGGGGTTGGGGATGTATATTGTAGTACAAGTATACAGGGGCTATAGGCGGATATTATCTGGTTACAAGACACCTGCACCCTGAACCTGCCCCCGCCCCATGATGGGGGCGTGCTCAAGGAACAGCGCAGCAAGGGTGTTCGTGCGCGTGTCAGTTCTGCATGACTGGTGATGACAATGATTTTGTTGCGATGTTGCGTGATAGTTCGAAGGTGAAACACTTGTACGGGATGCGCAATGTAGTGGTTTGTTCGAAAGTTGTCATCGTTTCGGCAGGGTACGAGTCAAGTCACTCCAAGATTTTCCAAGATGCATGCGGGTTGAAATACTTATCGTACGCAGCAGCCCATGCTACTAGCAGCACTGAAACAAGGAAGAATGCTGCCAGTATCGCGAGACCAAGTCCAGCATCCAAGTTTCAGTTTCGGTGCCTTACACCCTCGAACGAGTTTTACATCGTTGTGTTGTTTTGAGCCGTATCAGAGTGATCTCCCAAAATTTCGTTGTTGCCTACTTCGAAAAAGGGCTGATGATACTGCACGCTCAACATCTTAAACCCCCAAGCTGGAAACCCCAAACCCTACACCCTAAACCACAATTCCTACAATTTAAACCCCCAAGCCTTGAAGCCCCATGCAGGAGAGCCAGGCATGACCCCCTTTCCCAGCTCGAGCTGGCGCGCACCTCAGTTCGATTTGCATTAGGCAACACAGGGTCTGAAGCAGTAGTCGTCACGTCATATTTCTGACTGTTTTGCAACTTTAGTGTTTAGGCTTTATGGGTTCTTTCTGCTATGGTCCTTACGAGGAACACACTTGTAGGGTGTGTAGTATAGTAATATCTTGCAGGGAGTGTAACAGACCTCTTCGCCGTGCGGCTTGAGGGCATTCGGGTTTAGGATTTCGGATTCTAGGCTTTGGATTTAGAGATTTCGCGTTTCAGAGGTAAGGGGTTGGGGCTTTAGGTACTTTCAGGGTCGGGGGACTTAGTAAGTGGGTAGCAAGTAGACTTATAAGTATCCTAAAAGGGACCCTAATTGCGGTTATGGTACTTATAAGTCCCTAAAATAGCCAGTTACTAAGTCCCCCGACCCTCCAAGTAGTCGCTCGATCAGGAACATGCCCTCCGAAAGGTTCGGACGATTGTGGGCCTTGTGATGTGGGCGTTTCGGCAGTCTCGTTGCAACAACAGAACAATCAGCACTTGTCACTGCAGAGACAGCCACGCAAAAACAAATGGTGACAAAAGAGAGCGCGAAACCGACAGTCGTCATAACAGCAGCAGTATATCTTGTTGATGGTCCTTGCAATGAAAGAGTCGTAACTCGTTACTTCAGGCTTGAGACTTTTGTGCGTATTGAAAAGTCCAGGCTTTATGTACGGTTCGAACTAAACGGCTTGAAGCCCTGAACCCCTAAACCCCTAAATCCCCCCTAAATCCCTAACCCCTAAACCCCTAAAACGATTTTTTGCCCCAAACAGGCCTGCTCGGAGTTGAGGATGCAGGGCTGCAGGTTCGGGGTTTGAGCTTTGGAGGTTCGGTGACTTATAGCCCCATTTAAAACCAACAAACCTCTAAACCCTAAACCCTATAGAACCCTTATAAAGCAACCCTATAACCCTACTTATAACTACCCATGAACCTCCAAGTACCCTAAACCCTAAACCGATGAGCCTCCAAGAAGGCCCTTAACTCCCTGGTGCTTAGCAGGGAATGGGGGAGTGGAGTATGGGGACTACTATTGGGGACTATATAGGGACCACTATAGGGATCCATTCCCCCGTTCCCTACTAAGCACCAGACAGTCAGACTCAGTAGCTCCCTAAACCCCTGTTTCCCAAAGGGTCCTAAGTAGCTATATGGTAGAATGTAGGGTTTCTATATAGGAATTACTACTATGGTTTGGGGTAAGTATCCCCCAAGCACCAGTTAAGGGTTTAGGGTTTCAATCATACAGCTGTTAAGTAACCCTTATAGACCCCCTTTAAAGGAACCCTATTCTAATTATGAAGGCCCCCAATCGAGACTCTCCCCGCCGCCTGGGCTTTGCAGTTCAGACCTGAAGGGTTTTGGCGAAAGTTTGGCGGGTTCATGGGTAGTTCTAAGGGTGCCGTTAGAGAGATCCATAGGGATTCTATAAGGGTATAAGGTTTAGGGCCTACTTGGAGGTTCATGGGTAGTTATAAGTGGGGATATAAGTCCCCTAATGTGGGTTGTAATTTTAGCTGCCCTACTCATAGCCCCACATTTCACTACCCATGAACCTTCAAATAGGGGAGTTTAGGGCACAAAGAATTTCATTGATCTGTGATAGAGTTGGTGAAGGAATTTGGGAGAGCTTACTGAGTTTATATGATTGAGCGTTTAGGATAGCGACGCAGAATCAAAGTGCAAGCCGGGCTCGAGTCTTGGCGGTGCCTGGGCGGAGGCATTTCGAGACTTCACTTGGAGGTTCATGGGTAGTTACAGGTGTGTTAGAAGTCGCCAAATGCGGGCTATAATTATAAGTACCCTACTTTTTTCCAAGCAGGCTTGAAATGGAAACTCGAACCGAACCGACGTTCGGGGCTTTGCTCTGGTGTCCAGCAAACACTGGCAGCTCTGCAATAAGAGTCCTCTTTTCAGCGGCCCCTTGGCAAATCTGCTAATCCTCCCCTCCGCGAACCAGAAAGTAATGTTGAATACGGCCCTTGCATCTTAACATGACCCAGTGCCTGAAGTTGAGGATAGAAATGCGCTTGGTTTCGATGTTTATTTACAAATTCTATACTGTCAAATAATATTGTATACGTCAGAAACGATAATATAATCCAAAAGCATCTCCCAATTCTCTGCCTTCACACGGTTCCTCTGCTACGAACGCCCCAAGAATCTAGAAGAGAAGGCAGTGAAAGTCCACAAATATCAAGAGCAGCGACAGTGCCCTGAAGAGCTCAATCCCCCTTTATCGAGGAATGTACTTGGAGGGTCGGGGGACTTAGTAACTGGTTATTTTAGGGACTTATAAGTACCATAACCCCAATTAGGGTCCCTTTTAGCGTACTTATAAGTCTACTTACTACCTAGTTACTAAGTCCCCCGACCCTCCAAGTAACTTGAATCACAATGTTAAGGTCCTTATAATTCAAGGTATATTCCTGAAGAGAGCCTTGTTAAAAAAAAACCTATAAAGCCCTTAAGGGGATCCGAAACCCTGCTTTAGTCTATATTCCCCAAGAAAGGGTTCTATTGGGCTCTTAGGGTGGGCTGAAATCTGCAAGTGAAAATAGAGCTCCAAAGTTCGTCCTTCTGAGGCCTGTAGATGCGAGCCTTTTGCTGGTGGAGGACCCAGAAGGCACAAGTCTAGGAGGGCGTGCGGTCCAAGAATTTCTCTGAGTTTTTTTTTTTTGGGGGGGGGGGTATACTACAGTACAGTGTTTAAGGACTGCAAGGGGACACTCTTATTATTTCTTCCAACATTTATACGGGAGTTTCCGAAAATAGGGGACCCTAATTCATAGTACCCTAAATAGTCGGATCCTTATTCTAAGGACCCCAAAATAGGGTACTCCTAATTTTCGGAAACTCTAAAGCCTTATAGAGCCTTCTAAAGGAACCCTTATAGATCCCTTTGAGGAACCCTTAAAGGATCCTTTTCAAGGTGCCCCTAATTTTCCGGAAACTCCCATACTAAGCTTTGAAGCTCGGGGTTGTTGGGATTTGGGATGTGGGAGTTTCCGAACATTCGGGATCCTTTAAGGGTTCCTTAAAGGGATCTATAAGGGCTCCTTTAAAGGGCTCTATAAGGCTTTAGAGTTTCCGAAAAACTGTGGTACCTTCTTTTGGGGTTCTGAAAATCAGGATCCTACTATTTAGGGTATTTTGTTAGGGTCCCCTATTTTCTGAAAACCAGGATCCTACAATTTGGGGTATTATATTAGGATCCCCTATTTTCGGAAACTCCCATATAAGATGAGCGAGTGCAGGGTGTGATGGAGGCATCATGGGCTGCGAGGGAGCTGTGAGAAGTAGCAAGTTTGTCATTTCATGTTAAAGTTGTTATCGCATACTCTGTACTAGGGTTCTGTATACTGCAGCATGTTATCCCCTTTTTGTAAAGTTTGTTATAGTATGTATAGGACTGTGGTTCCCAAATCAAAAGCCTCCATTTACTCAGCGCGGACCCACAAGCCCTTATCTCAAAATGCACACGCAACAATCCCCGGCATAAACTAGCCCCAAACACTAATCCCTAAGCCCTAACACCTGAGAACCCTATTTCCTACACCCTAAAATCCTACTCCCTCAAACCTTAAAGCCGTAAACCCATACTCCCCCAACCCCAACCTGTTTTCGCGCAGATTCGGCGCAGCTTGTGGCAGTGACATCCCGCAGCAACGCGACCACGCAGCTCCTTCGCTGGTCTCGGTCCGAATCTGAGCTTCAGGCTGATAAATGTACGAAATGTGTATATAGACTGTATACATGTGTTTATATATATATGTATATATACCAAGTCCGAACCAACGTCCACTTTCAACGGTTCCACTTCTTGCAGCGAGCCATCTCAGACTCAGCATCAATGCTTTGCACACTGGTTTTCGGATGACGAAAGTTGGTAGCATGGTCACAAGTGCATAGTAGTTTCGGGCCTTCGAGGTTTCACCTGCTCTGAGACTACCTTCCAGATAACAATAGACTATATCACCTATTTATAAAGAGACTACATATCATAAAATGAACAGTAAACCCTAAACCCTAAACCTACATCCTATCAGCTAACAGCCTCAGAAGATTCTGTGGGCACTCGCCGCTCCTGTGGCTTCTCCAGTTCCGTCTCGGGATTGAATTAGGGACCCAAAAAGCACATAAGCATAAGCATTTTATGGGGATATCCCTACCTTATTGGGCTTCATTAAAAGGGGGTTTATATGGGAAATCCCTATCCTAATTTTTGCTTATGTTCATGTGCCTTTGTGTTGCCTTAGTTCCGTCTCGGGATTGAAAGCCGCCACGAAAGGGAGGAGAACTCGAGGGTACCTAGCCAATGGCTGCACGTCTTCTGGTGTGGTGCAATATACAGACACGTGCCTAGACTAGTAGGTATAAACGTATATATATTTATATATGTGTGTGTGGAGAAAGAGAGAGAGCTAAATAGATAGATAGATAGATAGGTAGATAGATAGATAGAGAACACATAGAAGACATGGCACAGGACTGATAAACATGCTATGGCTTAACAGACATCTATGGAGAGACAGAAAGAGAGACACAGAGCAAAATTTTGGCATCACCGACCACCACCACCACCACTACTACCAACTTCTATTTGCGGCAGCGGCAGTAGCAACAACAAAAACAACAGCAGCCACCGCTGCAGCAACAGTAACAACCTCAGCAGACCACACTGTTGCTGCTGCTGATGGTGATGATCAAGATTCCACTGGCGATTATCAGTGCCCCCCGCCCACCCAAACAGGTCTCGTGTCGGTCTGCCCTCGGACTGAATGGACGAAGGCCGAAGCTGTAACCATCAAACAAAAATTCATTGACTTACTAATGTAACCATCAAACAAACATTCANCCCCCCCCGCCAAAAAAACAAAAAAAAAAAAACAGCTTGACAAGCCACCCACAAACACCAAGTACCGATACTCCGTCATACCAGTCTACATATCCGAGGCTCCCAACCCCAAAGCAACCGTAGCGCTACTCCGTACAACACTTGTACTTATAATCAGTGCGTACATGTATGTAGAATGTGTGTATGTACATATATGTATGACAGCAAAAATACAATTTCACATCCCAGGATATCATATCATACCGCATCGTAGACGAGAGCGTACTGAAATGTACTGCAGCTACAACACAGTATCACATGACACGTTAGAATACAGTGTAATGCAATGTCAAGCCCTAAACCCTAAACCTTTAATGCGCGAGGGATCTGCAGCAGGGCCTCGAACACGGGAAGCAGACCAAGGCTGGAAGCGGAATTTTGTTCTTATAGGTCTTGTCGGTATTCTTAATACGATTATTGGTATTAGTGCTAGTAATAGCATTAATGGTTATTTTCATGAAAAGCTTAAAAGCAAGCTTAACATTTGTGGCTGTACATGTTTATTCCTTCGGGCTCCTTTTTTACAAATTGTACCATAGCTGTTAACCTATAGTAGTTCCTCCTTTACAGGGCTTTTTGAGCGGTTAGGATTCAGGATGGCAGAGAAGGCGGTAGTTCCTTGAAGGGGTTCCCGAGTTTCTTCAAAGTTTCTGCAGCGTGGGGTGGTAAAATGGGGTAGGAAAGTTTCATTGAGTACTTGACCCCTTGGAAGCGGGGCTACGGTTGTTACTGTAAAGGGTGACTACTCCATGTTTCAGGGTCAGGGGCTCTGCTCGAGTGCTAGGGGTTTAGTAGTCCATTCTTTGTCCGTACTGATTTAGGGTTTAGGGAGGCAGAAGGTTGCGAAACAAGATCAGTGATGAGCAAAACGGCCTTACTAAGTATTACTTGCTGGTGTTTGCAATGGCTACAGTTTCTCATTTTGTCCCCCTTTAAAGGGAACCCTGTTATAGAATCCTACCTAGTAGTAGAGTAGGTAACCTTTAACCTTTTTGGGGTAGTATAATCCCTGTATAATCCTAATATTATGAAAAAGGTTAACCTTTGGTTCCCCATGATACCCGACAAGTAGGCCTATAGTACCCTTTAAAGGGAACCCCGAAGCCCAGTTAAGAGCTTTTTTGCGGTTTCGTGCCCGGGAATTCATGGGCTTAGCCCGTGCTGCAGGAGACCTTGGTTTAGGGTTTAGGGTCCGGAGAAGCCCCTACCCAGACCCCCGGGAGGATCCAAAACTTAGATCGTGAACGGTCGAACTTTAAACTTTTTGGCCTTAGATATTGGCTCTATCTTAGAAAGTTTGAACTTTTGGGGGCCCGGTTGTTGAAGAAGAGAGAAGAGAGAAAAAGTAGATCCCTTAAGGGGGTTCGTGTAAAGTACCCTTTAGTAGCTAGGGTCCCAAATTAGGGGATCTACTTTTTAGATCCTGCCGGGGGTCTGGGTAAAGGGCTGCTTGGAGGTTCATGGGTAGTTAAAAGTGGGGGATAACTCCCCTAATTTGGGTTACAATTATAGTTACCCTACTTATAACCCCACTTATACGTACCCATGATCCTCCAAGTAAAGGGGACCCTAAGTGGGGTTATGATACTTATACGCCTAAAGCATAACTAGTTACTAAGTCCACCGATCCTCCAAGTACGGGAGATTGGCGCAGCAGTCTTGCCGCACTGCAAAAGGGGCATCGGAGACATGTGCAGAGTGCGGAGAGGGCTCAGATGCAGGAACGAAATCTCCAGCCGTCTGCGAACGCTGCGGAGTTGGCACCGGGAGAAGATCAGAGTGAGCTCAACCATCTGCCATTATCAAAGACCATGCTTTTTGGTGGCTGGGTCAACAAGGGTTTAGGGTTTGGGGGGCTTTTTGGTGGGGAAGCCCAAGGAAGAACATCGCTAGGCATGCAGGCTTTTACATCGCGAATGTTGGAGATAGACCCACAACTCCAAGACCGTAGACCCTGCGGAGCCAAGTTCCCCCAACGCGTCGGAATCTCAGCCACGCACCAGGCTGGGCAGATTCCTGGCCACTCGCTGCTGCTGAGGCGGTGCGGCCGAAGAGTAGCAAGTTCTGCTCCTTGCGTTTCGATGGGCCGCAGAAGTGGTTGTGGTCCTGGCAGCAGCAGCAGTAGCAGTAGCAGTGGCAGTGGTAGGTGTGGCAGTAGGAGTATTCGTCGTCGTCGTAGTAGGAGTAGGAGTAGGAGTGGGAGCAGGAGTAGGAGTAGGAGGAGTAGCAGGAGTAGTAGGAGTGGTAGGAGTAGTAGGAGTAGTGGGAGTAGTAGCAGTAGTGGGGGTTGCGGCTTACGAATTGGAGTGAGTGGCATCGCAGCCTTTGTGAAGTCCTTGTGCCAGGATCAGGACGTGCCTATTAGTTGCTGTATCCCTGCCTTGACTGTGCCTGGGCAGGCTTTTCCGACAAGAGCACAGCACCATGATGGCGCAGGCCCCGTTGAAGGTTAGGGATTGGGGTTGTGTGGTTTGGGTCAAGATGCCTTTTGACATGTAAGCGGGATTCGTGCAACAGAGCTGAAAACTTTACAGCTTGAAGCCTTTGCGATACTGGATGTAGTTCCCAGAAGGCCCAATGTCCCTTAATTGAGGAGCATACCAATATTAAGCCCCTCGTTACCGGCACATTCCTCAATTACGGGTTACTGGGCTCTCTGGGCTGTAGTTGAAGAAGGGCTTGTCGCACAGTCGCATCCCGACTCGGGTCCCAACCCCTAAACCCGAAACCTATAGGCCGTCAATCCGAAGTGCGGGTTTGCCTTCGCATCATGCCTTTCTAGGCTCCTGAGTAGTACCCTTGTGCCCTTTTTAGTTCAGGGTCCCCTTATTAAAACCGAATATTAGGAAAAAGGGTACCCGTATTATAAAGAGGCTACTCAGGAACAGAGCTTTCCAGGTCAGCGAGACTTCGTTTGTCGTTTTTGGTGCGCCACCCGCCTGGGGGCAAGGCCTCCCAAGCACCTTGCTTTAGGGCTTAGGGGTTAGCGTTTGGGGGTTTAGGCTTTAGGCTTAGGAAGCTTAGTCTTACAAGTTACCGTGTTTTTTAGATATACAGACGAGCGTGTGTTCTTTATCATGGTGGCTTACTCTAAGTTCCTCATGTTAAGCTCTCGGGCTACATTACAAGCTAGCCGAGTCTGTTATGTGTAGCTTTTGTCGGTTTAGGGTTTAGAGTTTAGGGGTGGAGCCTAAAGCCTTGTACTCCTGGTGTGGAAGTAGAGCGGCTCGGAGATGCTTTGATCGTCGACCGAAGCCACTCTGGGTGCTTTTCTTGAAATAAGGAGTCCCTGTTAAGACAGATTCTACTACCCTTTATAGTTCTAGAGTCTAAGTAGGAGTCCCTTTTCGGAAAAGCCTACAATTTACAGTTCTAGATGAAGCTTCCTATGTTGGACCCCTTGGGTAAAGATCCGACTATGCTTAGTTCTGGATCAGTCTTCCGCTTAAAATCCCACATCTCCAAAAGTCCGTCTTTCGCGGCTGCGAGGCGTCCTGATCTGCTAGACTCATCTGAAACTCCAGCCCAAACATCACAAGTCTGGGGTTGGCATCAGCTTGAGCCTCGCTACTCTTTCCCCATGGTTTCAGCCCTAAACCCTGAAAGCCCTGAACCCGAAAAAACCCTAAGCCCTGACAACCCTAGGAACCCTAAACCCTAACCCCTAAGAGCCCTAATTTTAGGAGCCTTAAAAATTACCTATGCCATTTTGGGGACTCCTGCTTAGAGTTGTAGTGTAACATACCCCCAAACCCTATTCTACTTGAAGGGGCAGGGGACTTAGTAAGTTGGTTTTCAGTAGGGTTCTAATTAGGGTAACTCCATCTCGGGCACTCATAACTCTACTTTTCACCTACTTACTAAGTCCCCTGCCCCTTCAAGTAAACCTAGACCCTAAACCCTAGAATCTCTAGAACCCAACCTTAACCCAGGGCCTCCTAAGCCCCTTAATTGACGAATATACCTTAAATTATAATAGGATCCCTTATATGATTTAAGGTATATTCCTTAATTAAGGGCCTGTATTAAACCCCTGGACTTCGAACCTGAGCCAAAGCAGAGGCTTAGTAGCTGAGTGGATACACTTTACACTTTTTGGGATAATAGTAGGGTTACTTTAAGGGTCCCTTTAAAGGGATTTTGGGTAAAGTAGTAGGGTTACTTTAAGGGTCCCTTTAAAGGGATCTACAGGGATTCTATAGGGTACCCACTATAAAACTGAAAGTCTAAAGGTTTTCTGGCTTATGAACTCAACAACTAAGGAGGCGAATTGATCAAGAACGTCACAGGAGCTTCCGCGATCCTGTTCTGCCCTAGTCGGTTTGGTAGTTTCCGAAACTTAGGGGTACCTTATATGGGGTCCTTATAATAAGGATCCTACTATTTGGGGTACTGTATTAGGGTCCCGTATTCTCGGAAACTCCCATCTAGGGTTTTAGGGTTTATGCTTCAGGGGGCTTCCTTTTAAAGTAGCTTTGTATTGCAGCTACAGTCCCTTGGTGCTTGAGGGAATCTTCTTTGTTCCCTTTGCATGTGGAGCTGAGCGCTGCCATCGAAACTTTCGAGGGGTACTTCGGTACTTGGACATGGAGGAGCGAGTCCGCAATGCACTCAAGAGCGAGTCGAAGCGCTTGTTCCAGCGAGGCATGGCAAAGGCCGAAAATCTTCGCTGGCTGATGGAGATTGCATCTTCTAGGGAAGACCTCGGTCCTATGTTCGGGGAAGAATACTGTATATGTTATCATTGACCCTTATATCCGTAGATACGTGGTGAAGGGATGTTGGAGTCTTTGGTTTCCGTGCAGGCATGGAGCAAGCAGAGTGGAAGGAGCCGCTCGGTCGGAAAACCACCCTGTAGATCAAGACCTCAGGTGGTTCAGGGTTTAGGGTTTGTGGCTTAGGGTAGGGTTTTGGGTTCTGGATAAGTTGACGTTTGATGGCATGGCACCCCTGTCAAGGCTTGAAGGAGTGCCAGTATCACATCCCCATGTGAAGTATGTGAGGCTTTCAAAACATCTCGGTTTCCTTTGGTGCAGGGGTCTGTGTAGCAAGGATCCTGCTTTTTAGCACCTTATCGGGATCGCGAATTGCAGATTCTGTTTGGCTTCTGGGCGGCTTTGTGCCAGCTGTGGTTCGGTTTGATGCAGGCTCTACGTCCCGCATCATACGGATAGTTCTGTAAATTTGGGTCCCTTTTGAGATCTCCAAAATAGTACGTCATTTTACTACACCTTATTAATATTGTAGATCCCTTCAATTGCCCCTTGACCCCTCGTCATATGCTACAAACGTTAAACTCCCGAAGCCATTGGGTTCAGGGTTTAGGGAATGTAGTGTGATTATGCCAGGGTGCGTGGCAAGATTATAGTGTGATTATATCTGGACAACTGAGCGAACCCTTTCGCAGCACTTGGCGCCCTTGCCCAAGAAGTTCGAGACAGCATACAAGCTGCCGGAAGCCTCCAGACAGTCGATGTCCAGGAAACGGGGCCCCATTCCCTACAAGGATGAGGATTTTTCTGCCGAGCTCGCAGAATGCTGTGTATCGCCCAGCTGAGTCAAGACTACCTGGTATGGCACCTCAAAGTGAGGTGCCCCTGCAACCGCTCCCAGCTGTTTCTTCGCAGGGTGCCAGAAGCCAAGCGATGCCAGATCTTCTTCCTTACTTTCAATGTGCGCCGCAATGGCTTTTGGGGAGGGTGAGACGCTCCTTGGACTTTATGGGCAGATCTCTGGCGACAGCAGGCACTGAAGCACGGGCTGGCCTGACCGTTCGAGGCCGGCATATATGGATGTTCTGTCTACGGTTTAGTTTTGGGCATTGGGAGAAAAGCGGTGAGGCTCGACGTGGGTGTTTCTTGAGGTCGGGGGTACCTTCTCGGGGTCCTTACAAGAAGATACTGGCTCTTCCTGGATTAGGGTCATTCGTTTCAATACGTATGCAGCATGCATGTATGTATGTACGTACCTTTGTATGTATGCCTTTATGCATGTCAGTAAGCATGTTTGTTTGTTCGTATGTATGTACGTATGCATGTATTTATGAATCATGTACTTCTGTCTGTCTATTTGGTATGCATGCTCTTAGGTGGGTGGGTAGGTCGGCAGGTAGATAGGTATGCACACATACACACTTGCATGCAACGCATCCATGCACCTATAGACGACATCGATATATGGACCGACCGACAGATCAATCGTCCAGAAAAACCGATAGAGAGAAATAGAGGCAGATAGACAGATGGATAGATAGACTTATAGATAAACTGATAGATTGACAGACAAATAGGTGGAGAGACAGTTCAGCAGACTTGTCTATCCAAATGTTCAACTCTCCATTTAACTAACGGTTTCCTTTAAAATGCTTGCGCTGGTCCAGAATCTCCCTAAACTCTACTTGGAGGGTCGGGGGACTTAGTAACTGGTTATTTTAGGGACTTATAAGTCTACTTACTACCTACTTACTAAGTCCCCCGACCCTCCAAGTAAACGCCCTTCCTTCACTTGTAAGCTTGCTCTGAGGCTGCACTCGGAGCAGCTTCAGCCATTCTGCAGCCATGCGGCCTCCTGCGCAGGCAAGATGGGGATATCTATGGCGCAGATTTCGAAACCCTGAACTCCAAAACCGTTGTTGAGTGCGCGCGCGCACACTCACAGAGGCTTTCAGACAGGGCTACACAACACCCCTATGTACAGACCCGAAGATGCGTCTAATCGCTAGATATCGAAATCGAAATCGGCTTAGATGCCGAAAGCACAGGTACAGTAACGTTCAGGGTTCAGGCTTCCACTAGGCATTTTCCCTGGCGGCAAAAGAAGTTGGTGTCAGAAGGTCTTTATGAGGTTCTGGGATCTAGGGAACATGTAAATGTCGGCTCCGTTGAGAGTTTGTGTTAACAAAAGCTGGCAGAAGAATCCTCGTCACCGACATCACCACTGTAGCACTACCGCTGCCCCCGGCAATGATGGCCCGAATCATCTCAGATATTGGAGGTTTACTTGGAGGGTCGGGGGACTTAGTAAGTAGGTAGCAAGTAGACTTATAAGTACCCTAAAAGGGACCCTAATTGGGGTTATGGTACTTATAAGTCCCTAAAATAGCCAGTTACTAAGTCCCCCGACCCTCCAAGTAAGCACAAGCATACAGAAGGAAAGCAATACTTCGAATTGGAGGCAGTAGCTGGGACTGTTGGATGCCGTGCTAAAGGGGAAGTCCGGAAGAGAGATCCCATTGATAGACTCGGGACAAAGAAAGAGTTCTTATTGCAGTTCAAGCAGGGTCTACCACAGTGACACAGGAATTGAAGAATCATGGCTGACAGCAAAATGGACTAGTTCCACTTCGTTTTTGCACGGAAACCCTACGGCCCTAAACGCCTGAACCTCTCAACCCCAAACACCTAAACCGTAGCATTCCGAAGCCAGGGCAAAGGCCAGCATAACCTGCTTGGAGGTTCATGGGCAATTTTTCGGGGTTCCTTTGAGGGTCCTTTTAAAGGGATCCATCAAAGGATTCTACAAGGATATAGGGTTTAGGGCCTACTTGGAGGTTCATGGGCAGTTAGAAGTGGACTTACAAGTAGGGCAACTATAACTATATGTAACCCATATCGGGGCACTTGTCTAACCCCATAGATCCCTTTAAAGGGACCCTTGAAGGAACCCTTATAACCCCACTTATATCTACCCTAAGCCCTACAAAACCCTATACAACCCTATAAAACCTTTAAAGGAACCCTATAACCCCACTTATAACTACCCAGCAACCTCCAAGCGGGTGCAGCGTAGCCGTCGCAGGTCCCCGTGGCGGGCTCTGGCTCTTCACTGCGGCCGGCCCCGTCGTGCTGAAGAAAGAGGCCTCTCTTCCGCGCTTGGAGGGTCGGGGTACTTAGTAAGTAGGTAGTAAGTAGACTTATAAGTACCCTAAAAGGGACGCTAATTGGGGTTCTGGTACTTATAAGTCCCTAAAATAGCCAGTTACTAAGTCCCCCGACCCTCCAAGCAGGGACCCAAAACGAACAGAAGCGATGTCCCTACTTTCTTGAGCTTCATTCCAAGGGGGCTTGTATGGGATATTATCCGGGATTTACCGATTAGCAAGTAAGGTTAAAAGTTATAAGTATCTTGATAGTTGTTAGGGTCTTAGGATTTAGGGTTTAAGGTTTAGGGTTTACGGTTTAGGGGTCTTCGTAAGGGACCCAAAACGAACAGAAGCGATATCCCTACCTTATTGAGCTTGGGTTTATGTGGGACATAATCCGGGATATATCTATCCTAATTTTGAGGCCGTACTTTGGATACAGTACTTGAGGGATCATGGGACTTAGCAAGTAAGGTTATAAGTATCTTAATTAAGGCTATAAGTATTTGTGATTATAGTTACTTTAGTTGTAACCGTAGTTGCTCAGTCCCACGATCCTTCAAGTATAGGGGCATTAGGATCATTTCAACGGACTGACTCATTCTAGAGTCTGGTGCTCAGGGTTCCTGAGAGTTCCTTTGAGGGCGTCTTTGAGGATTTGGGGTTTCCCTAAACCCTGAACCCTAAATCCTAAACCCTAAACCCCTAAACCCTAAACCCTCAGTTTGGAGCTTCGGGCTGTTATCGAAAGCGGCCTCATCCTCGCATGTAGTAGCAGTTAAACGGTTTTTCAGGGCTTCCGGCAGTGGCTTTGATAATTACAGTCGTATCTCATGGTAGAAACTAAGGGGGGCGAACGGCGTTAGGTACTAATGATGCAGATTCCTATAAGCTCAAGAAACCCTCAATGTGCCCTATAGACTACTGTTTGGAGTCTGAGTGCCGATAGGTGGGAAACGCCTCTTCTGTTGAAAAGTTGACACCCTAATCTCGAAATATCATATACATATATACTATAGTAAAATATAAGTATTTAATACAATAAGATACAGTATATGCTGATATAGTATAGCAACATCATACAACAATATACAAAGCAATGTGTTATAATAGCAGTACAATAGGATAAGTTCAGGTAATATACTAAGTTATAGCATATGATATCTAGTAATATATATATATATATATATATATATATATATATATTATATTATATTATATACATATATATATGTATATATATATATTCAAAATGTGATAAGCAGAATATGAGTGTAGGACAGGTATCAGACAACATATCGTGTATAGTAAATCATACAGATACATTATATATAAACATGAACATATAGAGAGAGAGGGAGGGTGTGACTCTTTCTGTATGTATATATATATATGTATATATATATATATATTTGGTTGTTTGTTTATTTATTTTTGTATTTTACATTTATATTGTATTATGAGATATATGTACATATATATATATATGTATACAGACAACAATGATGAATATATAAATATATAACATTTAGTACCTAGATAATATATATATAGATAAAGATAGATAGATATATTGCATATGCAGTGTGATGCAATATATTTTTATATTATTATGTACAAAACCTAATATAGCATATTTTATTGTGTTATGTTAACTTTACATTGTGCATATGTTTGTACAAAAGCTTAATGTTTGTACTAAAGCCCAGAATAAAGCACAATACAATGTAAGATATTACAACATGTATTAACAACATGTATTAATGTATGAAAGCCTTTCAATGTTTTTCCACTGCCCCACTGCCAGGTCGGACGTCAGGGTCGCCAGATCCGCGTGGAGCCGCATGGTGCCAAGGCACTCCCACAGCAGGCAGCGCCAAACAAAGCAGGGTTTAGGAGTTTATAGGGTTTAGGGCTTGATATGGGGGGCCTTAATAACTAGAATAGGGTTTTGGTGTATGTTATAATGATGTTCGGGCAAAAGGGCTTGGTGTTGCTAATGCCAGGAATAGGCATCTGTGTAGACCTAACAATTCTTCTAGCGATAAACGTAATAAAAAGATCAACTAGCAAGAAGTGTACCAGTATCCTCTACCATTCGAACACGAGCAACCATGGTAAGGATTATCAGTTGTGCAAATGGCAAGCCTCTTCAGCGTGCCAGGCTCTCAGTGTATGAAGTGTTGAGTAGTCCGGAGGTTCATCCGGCCCTCCGGTTTGCTTTCTGAATACCGATTCCAGTCAGGAATACTTCATGGGTTTAGGGTTTAGGGTTTGGGTGTCGAGGGAGATGCCTCAATATGGCATATTGGGCTTTTGGGTGTTTGTGAAATCTCTGGGAGTTCCAGATCTCAAGTTCCATTTTCCGGGTTGCTTCATTGCAGTCAAACTCTCTCCAGTAATATTCCTGGAGGGTCGGGGGACTTAGCAACCAGACATTTTCTATAGCCTTCTAAGTATCATAACCCGAATTAGGGTCCCGTGTACTGTACTTATAAGTCTACTTATCCTACTTACTAAGTCTCATTCGAGCCTCCGAGTCCGACTTCCTTGTTCCCCTGCAGACTTTAGACAACCCAGAGCCTCCAAAACCCCTTAATTAAGGAATATACCGTAAATTATAACAGGATCCCTTATATGATTTAAGGTATATTCCTTAATTAAGGGGTTTTGGAGGCTCTGGGGTTGTTCCCCTGCAGACTTTAGACAACCTCAGCCAGAACTATGCTTGAAGCCGGAATTTTCTAGTCTCTGCTTGGAGGTTCATGGGTAGCTAGAAGTGGGGGTATCAGTCCCCCAATATGGGATAGAAGTTTCCTAATATGGGTTCTAGCATGTTACGTAAAATGATGGTGACCCTACTTTAACCCACTTATAAGCATGAACCTCCAAGAGTAGCTTCCACATGAAACCCTGGGCCTCGGAGAGGGTAACCCAAAGCCCGAAAGCAAGCCCGTAGCATCAGCCTGATGCAGGTAGCGGCCCTTTGCCGCGTAGAGGGGCTGCGCACGCGGACAAGGAATCGACGGCCAACTTGCCACACATGCGAAGCATAAAAGCCCAGGCAAAGTTCGTAAGAAGGGCTGTGAGTACTTGAGGTACGTTTAGGTTCTGTTGTCGCTCCAGTTGCTTCAGCTTGGACAATTTACTTGTGGAATGTGTTAGGGGAGGTACCTGCAAACAGGGTTGTCGCGGCTGCAGGGGCTTTAGGCATCTTGGCGAATGGTTCTCAGCTGATGCCCTGCACTTCAGCAAACGCGAACCAGAACCATGCTGAATCAGCTGATATCCGGCAACCGTGCATGTCGGATTGCCAGAGAATCACAGTCTGCCAATTACCTTGCGAGACAAGACCCTGCTGCCATTCCCGGGCTTCCACGATGATGACATGGCCTCGCGTCAAAACTCCACAGAGAAGAGGATGAATCATGAAAAAAGGAATAGGCCGAGTTTCTGACCGAAACCCGAATCAATGAATAGCGGGTCCCGGTCTCCACAAGGCCAGTGCAGGCAGCAAAGCCTCAACAAAGGAAACTTAAACTTGAATCAAGGGTTTCTGTTTTTCCATGAAGGTCGCAGGAAGTGTGTTCCACCGGACCGTGTCTTTTGAAGTTCCCTCTGGTGTATACTCCGTAGTTGTGTTTTAGGGCTACAAAAATGGACGAGACTCCGCTGAAGTGGCCCCCGGAATGGCAAGACCTCCTTTGCAAATATAAGGGCCTAAATCATTACCTACACTATTTGGGGGCTCCTCATTATAGTTATAGTATGATATGCCCTAAAACCCGATTCGAATTAGTAAGGCCCCTATATTACACTGCAGGCCCCTCCTCGTCGCATCTCTGTGGATCTCTGGCGTGGGAGACTTACAGGGAGCCTAGAACTGTTGTTCAAGGTTTTTTGAAGGTGTCGGTTTGTCAAGGAACATAGCTGAAATCATAATAGTAGATAATGGTCCAGTATAGTATCTTATAGTATACTTACCGCTTGAAAAGGAATTCCTGTCCTTAAGGATGAACCCTTTTCGTGGGTACATTGAACCGAAGCGTCAAGTTGTCGGAAGTATGTAAATACCTATATACACATATATACAAAAACATATATATATATATATATATATATATATATATGTACGTATGCAATTATGTATAGTGGCATACCAACATCGTGTTGCAGAGAGTGTAGGGTCGTGGGCAAATAGGGGTGAGTGAGGGTAATTGTAGCTTCACCTACGTTCCCGAACAAGAACCCAATCAAAGTGCGGCCTGGACCTTCAGGATCTTCGCCGCTTCTTCAGTCGTGATACTTGGAGGGTCGGGGGACTTAGTAAGTAGGTAGTAAGTAGACTTATAAGTACCCTAAAAGGGACCCTAATTGGGGTTCTGGTACTTATAAGTCCCTAAAATAACCAGTTACTAAGTCCCCCAACCCTCCAAGTAACCATACTTATCTCAATGGTAAGAACAGTAATAATTACAATCATCATCCTCAACATCATCTGCATGTAATGGACCATATCGGGGAATCCCATGCCCAGCGGTGTTAGCAACCCCGCTTGGCCTCCAACCGCAAGCTTTCTCGGCTGCCTGAGAAGCCTCAAGAGTCACCAGTGCCTGGAGCGATCCTAAACCCTAAACCCCTAAACCCTAAACCCCTAAACCCTAAAACCCCTAAACCCTAAACCCCTAAACCCTAAACCCCTAAACCCTAAACCCCTAAGCCTTAAACCCTAAACCCTAAAGCCCCTAAACCTTAAACCCTAAACCGAGGAGATTGTGGTTTTGGATGCGGAGGACCTGCAGGACTTCGCGGGATGTTTGTGTGAGACTGGAGCAGACCATTTACTATAGGGGCTTAAAGAATTACCAATAGTATTTTGGTGGTTCCTTATTAAAGTATGATGGGCCCCAAAACCCTCTTCTGATTGTTAAGGCCCCTATATTACGTTTTTTCTGGACTTGAGCTCTCTCGGCTGGCCTGGCAAGGTTGCCGAGAAGAAGAGTTATCGGAAGATGAAAGGAGTAAGGCGAGGAACACTACTTGCAGGTTCATGGGTAATTATATAAGGGTTCCTTTAAGGGTCTCTTTAAAGAGATCTATAGGGATTCTACAAAGGGTATAGCGTCTAGGGCTCTACTTGGAGGTTCATGGGTAGTTACAAGTGGGGTTATAAGTCCCCATATTAGGGGACTCATTGCCCCACTTATAACTACCCATGAACCTTCAAGTAACAGACACTGACAGAGCAGTTGTGAAGATGGGTGCACTTTCAACGACAGCTGCAGAGCAATTGCTACACTTCGATTCGGGCTCTTCGGAGGGTGTCAGGGTCGGGGCAGGGCCACCTGCTGCTGGCTTCACCGAGTAGTTGTTTTCATTACAGTCGGTTTGGAGGTTTGGTGTTCCAAAATCACCCTAAACCCTAAACCCTCGCTAAACCCTAAACCCCAAGATGTGTTCCCAAGGCGTTGCGAACTTGCGCCATATTCAGACTTGGTCTCCCAATCCCCATAGGCTAGAAGGCTCTTGGCCACTTCTATTTAGGAAGTCGTTATTCCTAGGGACTCGCAACAGAAGCAATAACTTGCTATGTGTGTGTGTATATATATACATATATATATATCTCTATATCCAAAGACATATTCATATATATATATATACACACACATGCATAAGTGTGGTTTCTTCTGGTCTTCGCTGAGCACATCCTACGCGAACCATGCAGGGCCTCCAGAGGGACCCTAAACTCTAAACCGTAAACCCTAAGCCCCTACCTGTGGATCCAATCGACCCTCTAATTAAGGGGTCATAACCTACTATTTTGTAGGGTTTGGGGTCACAGGTAAGCCCCTAAGGTCCTAAGCGGGAGCAGGAGATCTGCCACTGTCACCATGGCCTCCCCAGCCGCCTCCTTTCTTTGCCCGGGACTTGGGCCGAACAGTTTGAGGGGTTCGGGTTTTAGGGGGTAGGATTTGGGGTTACGGTTTTAGGGTTTAGGGATTAGGGTTTTAGGGTTTGGGGTTAGGGTTTAGGGTTTTAGGGTTTAGGGTTTTAGGGTTTTAGGGTTTCGGGTTTCGGGTTCCGGGGTTCAGGTTCTAGGGTCTCGGATTCCTTTGCGGTTGATTTTTCGGCGTTGGAGGTTGGGGCGTTGAGGTTGAAGCTCCTAGGTGTTCCGCTCATGTTGCTTATTCTTCTTTGTTTTTTGAAGGTTAATGACTGCTTGGTGTTTTAGTGCTGGCATGTTCTAAATTAGGGTCTGCAGTGCGGATTTAGAGGCGCAGGGTTACAGGATGGCTCAGTATTTGGGTTCTCTTGAAGGTGTCGATGCTCATAGACATGCACCTCGAAACCCCAGAGCGACACTAACTTTCAGCAATTCCCGTTGAGTCTAGGTTTAGGAATTTCATGGGCTTGGGAAGAAGGGTTGAGGTTTGGGGGCATTCGGGGTTCCGGGATTCTCGGAAGGAGGTAGTGGACCCGCTCCTAAAAGTCGTGCTCTGGCCACAGTGCGGGTGCCTCTTACACTTTCTTCTTGGAGGTTCGTGGGTAGTCATAAGTGGCTTATAAGCCCCCTACAGTAATATGAGCTATGACTTTGGTTAGGTGAGCACTATCCTTTGTGTTTACTCTTGTTATGTCTCTAACTTCGCGGCTTCCCATTGTCTTGGGTGGGGACTCAACTCTGCAGTCGCCTGGGCTGATCAAGAAACCCTGGCCCAGTAATCCCCGAAATATGAGGATCCATAGAAGGAACCCTAATAAAGTCCCAGATTAGTCCGGTCGCTGCATAAGCGTACGTTGTGTTAATGGCACCAAAGGCGGCAGCCATAGTGCGTTTAACAGTGACAATAACTTCGGTCATCTATAGTTATCAAAATTGAACCCACAATGAATACATACCCCAGGAGGTTACCACATGTTGAAATCCCTAAAGCCCAAAGACCTAAACCCCTTAACCCTCTACCCCCTGAACCCCTAAACCCTGTACCCTGAACCCACTCTAAGTAGCTGAGTAGGTAACCTTTAACCTTTTGTGGTTTTTGGAATCCTACTATAATTCAAAAGGTTAGCCTTTTTGAGGCTAGGGTACTCAGCCCCTAAGCACTAAGGCATCCTTGCCTAGATGACACTCCAGATGCTGTGGCTTCCAAAGGCCCGGCTCTGACACATTGCGATTCGGCCGTTTCGGGTGCCGATTTCGCGGCCTTTTGGGGTGTAGGGCTTTTAGGGCTTAGAGTTCACGGTTTAGGGTGTGGTGCTTTAGGGATTTAGGGTTTTAAGGCTTTCAGGGCTAGTACAGGTGCGACAGGCAGATGCATATGTTCTGAGAGCAGGTCTCGACCTGTCCCCTGCGATGCAAAGCGGAACCCTGTGTGGTTGCAAGCTGGGCAGAAAGAGCAGGGCACCAGAAAAGTTAGCGTTTTTGATCATCCTGTGCAGCTGTCATTTCTGCTACCATCTACCTTTAAGCGTTGTCTAGTTTTACGAGGAACCATTCCTCAAAGATGCTCGCTCCTTGTTATAGCTATAGAATAATCCCCCAAACCCTATTCTGATTATTAAGGCCCCCAATAATATAGAACCTGATTGCAGCACCTCAAAAATGCCTTCAGAGCTGAGTAGTGCAAGCCTTCAGGAGTTTGGTCGCTTTTGGCCGGGAGTGCCGACGGACATTTGCTGCTCTTCCGCTTTGAGGATGGAGGCGGGCTCCCCACTTTTTCGGGTGCTACGCATTGCAGGGTTTACTTGGAGGTTCATGGGTAATTAGTTGTAAATGCGGTCAGAAGTAGAGTAACTGTAATTATAACCCATGAACTACCCATGAACCTTCAAGCAGTCGATCCCGGCGCAGCGCTTTGTGAGTTGTTGCTTACTATAGGGGCCTAAACAACTACCAGTACTGTTTTCGGTAAAGCATTTTGTAGTATGATTTACCCCCGAACCTTGTTCGAATTATTAGAGGACCCCATATTACTTCCCCGTAGTTTGGAGGAGCTGGCCACCTGGAAGCGAGAGTCCTCTTCGAGCCCCAACCACCTAGCACCGCAGCCTCCTTCCCCGGTACTCCCGGTGTTCCTTTTTCGTCCTTGTCTTCTCTTCCGATATCGGGCAAAAGCAAGCCTGAAATCCTTCGGATCGCCGGAGAAGCTGGTCAGTCATAAACTTCTGTTGCGAGTTTCATGATGTCAAAAAGGCTCATCAAACCAAGGCTATACAACCGATAGGCTCGAGTAGCCCCTGATTGTCCACCCATCTACGATCGAGACTAAGAGTCTTCCGTATAGTAATTGTTGTGAATGATAGAGCTGCCAAGCCTTCAGACCCTGACACTTAACCAAAAAAGACACAAACACTAAGCACTAAGGCCGTCAGACCCTATCCCTTAAACCAACAAAGGACACCCTAAACACTCACCTCGTGAGAACCAAACAGGAATGGTGCTTCAGCAGACGTGGCGCCTTGCAAGAAGGCCGTCCCTTGGCGCAGCCTTGGGTACCCAGGACAGAAGCTGCATGTTTGCTTTTGGGAGCTAAGGGTTTATATATCTTGGTTTAGGGGTTAATGTAGGAACCTGATTAAGTAACCTTGGGCCTTTATTAGGATTCCTTATATGAATCCTACTATTTTGGGGTTTATAGGCCCAGGGTTTCTTAATCAGGTTCCTACATTAGGAGTTAAGGTTTTCAGGGGCGACGGGAAATCAGGGCTCTCGATTAGGATTGGTTAACGACTTCTGGCTTGAGGTCCGTCCGGACTGGCAATTAGCAATAGTACTTTAAGGTTTAGGGTTTAGGGAATTAGCCTAGGTAGGCCCTTGGGACATTTGATATTTTCCCCTATTGGGCTTAAGAGGATCTTGTTTACGAATACTTTTCAGAGGCTTTGAGGGACCAACCTAGTAGCAATGGTACCCCCTTTATGGTTCCGAATGCAACTACATTACAATGTACGTCAACACCCTTTTCTAGTTACGAAGGCCCATTACCGTTTAAAGAACCCGTTAAGAAACCATATTACCCAAGGCTGCGACTTCTCAGCCTGGACGGTGGCGTCGCCGTGCGGGCCGGACTCCTGAAACTCCTTTAAGTGGTCATTTAAGGGTTCCTTTAGTATTTAGATACAGCTTCCTTTATGGCGTCTGCCAATCAGGGCTTTTTTCGGGTTTTTTGGGTGTCGGGGCTCGGGTTAAGGGCTCAAGATCCGGACGGAGGCTTCTTAAGTTAAGAGACTCTGTGTGAGTTGCTTACAAGCAGGATGCTTTTCTTTAGTGAGGGTTTGTTTGTAATTTCCGCTGGGTCGTGTTCACAGAGATTAGAGCTGAGAATAAGCATGGTTTCCATAGTTGGAGTCTTCAACTGCGGGTTTGAGGATTGAGAACTAGGGTATGGTGGTCTGGGGTTTAAGGTTTCAGGGTTTAAGGGTTTAGGGTTTAGGGCTTCTGCCACCAGACGTCATTGTACATTCTAGGTCTTCTGGATTCAGAAACCCTGAGAATCATGAGCCCTGCACAGCTTGGAAGCCTTAATCGGAGCTTTCAATACAGGATCCGTGCGGTCGGCAGCCCCAAAGCCCCAAAAGCTCATAAAGCGAGTGTACTTGCTCTGACTGGATGTTTTTGGGCTTTTGTTTTGAAAGCCCTTTTCTAAAGAAGGCTTATGTAGTGTCCAAATCCGCTCTTCCAGTGACCCCGGGTTTAGGTTTAGGGTTTAGGGCCGCCCCATGACCAGCACGTGCTTGTCATGCACTTCCCCACACTTCGGCCCGATTGCCGTTTCCCCAGCGCTTCAGGTTGAAAACTGACAGAATTTTGCTGCGCAGAGCCTAAACCCCAAAACATCCTAAAGCCCAAGACGGCAACTCAGGGCCAAATCCATGTAGCACTGCGGCCAAAGTTGCGAACATACCCAAGTCACTGCTTTTGCGAAGACAGATCTGCCACGCTCTGCAGGTTTGCTTGGCTGGAAATGAAATTTTCGAGTATGCCACCGAAACTCCGCACTAGCTGCAAGCCACGAAGCCAGGGTTGCCAAATGTCGGTTACTGTTGCAGTAGGACTGCTCAGTGGCAAGAAAGCTTTCGTGGAAGCCGGCGTGGAAGAGGAGGTGGGATTAGCAAGCCGCCGCGCGCAAGCTGCGCTGGGAATCGGAAGAGGGCGGCTGGTGGATTCGTTGGGATACATTCTGGATCCCTGTGCTCGAATAAAGGATGCCGGGGTGCAGCATGGTGATTGGCTGACCATGCACCTGAGCCGAGTTCAAGCCTGTGCCAATAACTCCGCCTTTTGCGTCGTTCTTGGTGATGGATTTGTCGTCACATGGGGAAATGCTGAATGTGGTGGCAACAGTAGTGCTGTGCGGCATCAGCTGAAGAATGTGCAGCAGATCCAAGCCTCTCGCTCCGCTTTCGCTGAAATTCTGGCTGATGGATCTGTCGTCTCATGGGGAGATGGTACATCGGGTGGTGCCAGTGCTGTGCAGCATCAGCTGAGGAATGTGCAGCAGATCCAAGCCTCTGATTCAGCTTTCGCTGCTATACTTGGTGATGGATTTGTCGTCACATGGGGAGATGCTGAATGTGGCGGCGACTGTAGTGCTTCGCAGGATCAGCTGAAGAATGTGCAGCAGATCCAAGCCTCTGAAAGGGCATTTGCTGCCATTCTTGGTGCTGAGGAATGTGCAGCAGATCCAAGCCTCTGATACCGCTTTCGCTGCTATTCTTGGTGATAAATTTGTCGTCACATGGGGAGATGCTGAATGTGGCGGCGACTGTAGTGCTGCGCAGGATCAGCTGAAGAATGTGCAGCAGATCCAAGCCTCTCGCTCCGCTTTCGCTGCTATTCTTGGTGATGGATCTGTCGTAACCTGGGGATATGGTCCATGGGGTGGTGACAGTAGTGCTGTGCAGCATCAGCTGAAGAATGTGCAGCAGATCCAAGCCGCTCAATACTCTTTCGCTGTCATTCTTGATGATGGATCTGTCGTCACCTGGGGAGAAGTTGCATTGGGTGGTGACAGTAGTGCTGTACAGCATCATCTGAAGAATGTGCAGCAGATCCGAGCCTCTCGCGTCGCTTTCGCTGCCATTCTTGGTGATGGATCTGTCGTCACCTGGGGAGATGTTACCAGTGGAGGCGACAGTAGTGTTGTGCAGCATCAGCTGAAGAATGTGCAGCAGATCCAAGCCTCTGATATCGCTTTCGCTGCTATACTTGGTGATGGATCTGTCGTCACCTGGGGAGATGTTACCAGTGGAGGCGACAGTGTGCTGTGCAGCATCAGCTGAAGAATGGGCAGCAGATCCAAGCCTCTGATATCGCTTTCGCTGCTTTGCTTGGTGATGGATCTTTCGTCCCATGGGGAGATGCTGAATGGGGTGGTGACAGTAGTGCTGTGCAGGATCAACTGATAGATTTGTAGCAGATCTCATCAGATTCGGAAAGGATCAGTTTCGAGAAATTCGTGCCAGCATCTAGGAGATGTCAACATTGTTGAAGTTTGTTGCAAAGGCATGTCTGGGGTGACCTGTAAAGCGGATGCAGCTCATAGCCCTGCCCCAGATGATTTCCAAAAGACCCTGCCGCTTTTAGCAGGGACATTATCAAACTGACAGATAATGGCCTTGAACCTTAGCCTTAGACCCCAAAATGGACCCTGAACCCTCAACCCAAATATTGTCCCGGCAGCTCTCTTCTCTTCGCTGCACTTTCAAAACGAGGCCGTTGACTCAGCACGGGTGACTGTCAAACCATGTCCTCAAGGCAACCTGCTAGAGTTGCTACTCAAGCCCCGAATCGTAAATCACAGGCCCCCTCTCGTCAATATTTCAATTTTATGGTATAGTAAAATACAGTATATTGTAATCCGTAGCACATGAAAGTTGGAGGCTTGAAACCTCCAAGCCCCATGCTTGTATGCCCACGGTTCTTCCTTGAATCCCAACTAAACTCTGTCATAGTTGGGTTACATGTTGCATTTGTTATGGGTAGTTAACTTCAAATGTACGTTTTTTCATACTACCCCGACCCTGAACTAGTACACGCTGAACCTTCTGAGCCCTAAACTGCGAAGCTTGAACCCTGAACTCCTAAGCAAGGCTCCCCAGTAGTAGCCTTTTGCCCTTTTCAAATTTGGGGTTCCCTTATTAAAACTGAACGGCAGGAAAAATCGTATACCGTCGTCATTAAGGGGACACTGAGGAACCCAGTATGCCCTGAAACCTTGCACCCTCAACCCTAACATACCTGCTTAAACATAAATGCCAATACCTGTTTTGGGGCCCTTGATTTTAAGTATAGTATCATATACCACAAAACTTCAGTTTAATTATAAAGGACCCTATACTAAACTCTTATATTATCCCTTAGAGTTTAGATCCCCTCTTAAGACCCCTTGAAACGGAACCCGGTTCCAGTTAAAGCCAAGACTTGGATTCTGCTCTCCAACTAAGCGGCCGAAGTGGCTGAGGTACAGAAATGCTGTGATAGGGGGGGGCCTTAATGGTTAGGTTCCTTCAAAGGTTTAAAGGGATACTACAATGAGTCTATACGTAAGGTTTCTATGATATGGGCGCATTAATAGCTAGAATACGGTTTTGGGGCAGGTGATACTCTACTCATCATACGGAGCCCCACAGTAGTACTGGTAATTATTGGGGCTGAGACGCCTATATTACTCGGATCGTGCCCATGAAATCCCAGCATGAATGCCCCTCTATACCTTAAGCCCTAAACTAAATCAAAACCTTATATAAACCCTAAACCCGGAGTCCTACTTCATGAGCCCTAAATCCCAGTTCATAAACCCAAAATCTAAAATTCATAAACCCTGAATCCTGTTTCCTGAACCTTAAATCCCGGGCCCTATCAAACTCAAAGCTGCGGCCGTGTTAGGTGGATCAGCGGACAGGGCCCGGCTCAGGCGCCGAGGCAGACTTCGGTTTCGGAGGGCCCTACTTGCTTGGAGGTTCATGGGTGGCTATATAGTTACCCACTTCGGGGACTTCTGATCCCAATTATAACTTACTTACTATGTCCCATAATCCTTTCAGTACTTGGAGGATCATGGGGCGTAGGAAGTAAGTGCTTTAAAGTATATCGTTTCGGGTTTGGAGGGGTATGGGACTTAAAGTAGTAAGTAAGGTTATAGGTACTCTGCTGAGGTTATAAGTAGTTAGAACTAGAGTTGCCTGATTTGTGACCCTCTTTACCACGTCCCGCGATCCTTCAAGCAGGGTTCAGGAACCCTAAACCCTTAAACCCTCAACCCTAATATATTGCAAAGCTCCGAAGTTCAGAGAGCCGGGCTGCTAGGGTTTTAGAGGTTTAGGGTGTGCATGTGTTCGGGCCTTTAGCCACATCTTCAAGTGTAGTACCTTTCTTTGGGAACTGATTTTAACAAAAACCGTACTACATTCGAGGGTCTATTTTTGGGGGGCCTTAATTAGAATAGGGTTTGGGGCTATATTATAAATATAAGTATATTGAGGAATCCCCAAACTAGTGTAGGCAATTATTAAGACCCCTACATTATACAGGGTTTCAGGCTCGGCATCCAAATGGGGTTTCTTCAACTTACGAGACCTTATTTGAGGATCCTTTTGGGGCGCCAAAACCAGGATCCTGCTATTTAGGGACGTTGTGTTCCTGTATTCAGAAACTCCTAAGTAGCCCAAAGGAGGCAGTATTTATAGCTTTATTCCATTAATGTTTACGCGACTCCATGTTAAAATCGCGTATGACTTGAGCAATTTGGGAGTCAAGAACTTGTGTTTGAGAATAAAGTAATCGAGCTGCTTCCGGCAGATGTCATCGTGAACTCTAGGGCAAACCTTGAAAGCTCAACACAGGGGTTTAGGGTATTGGGGTTTAGGGTTGAGGGCGCAGGGGGTTTTAGAATCTTAAAAGCAGCATGCGTGCGTCCATTGTAGCGTCTCGTTTACGATCTGGATGTTTAGGGTTTGGTATAAAGGACCTGTGGTTTGGGTTTAGGGTTTAGGATTTCAAATCTAGGGTTTACAGATTGCACAAGGTAATGTAGACCCCTCGCAAGCTGGGGAGGGCTCGGAGGCGTGGGATAAATGGTATCAGCTAGCTCAGAAGGAGGCAGACACCTTGGCACAAGCTGATGGCTCATATCATGCAGACTTTCTCATGTCGAGCGACCTCAGCTGGAGACCATGCAAGCACTGTGCTAGAGGTGCTGGAACAGATGATCTCTGAACATCAGGAGCGCGAGGCAGAGCACATGCAGAAGAGAAGGATGCATTTGGCACAGCAAGCCAAGGACAACAATGACTTGAGCTCAGCGAAGCATGGCTGGACCCCAATAAGATGTCTGACGTTGAGGTGCGAGAAAGGATCTCTGCCAACCACGCAGACTATGTGGTCACCATCGCAGAACTGAACAGAAAGGCCACCAGCACCAATGTAATTGTCGGCCTCACGACTGCTGAGAGAGCCCGCTTGGCCCGTGGGCAGCAGTGGTTGGCGAGAGAGCAAGCCAAGGCGGCGGGAGACGCAGGAGGCTCGTTCGGAAGCCAGGAGACCAACAAGAGAAATGTAAGCTACCTGTTGATCATCAAGCTGATAGCAGCAGCCACTGTGGTGGAGTGGGGAAAACTGGGGAAACAGACAAGAAGCTCATTGCCCTGGACATCAAGACCGCCGTAGAGTGGTTCCTGAGGAACTGCCAGGGGGCATCAGTGGGGCAGGTTGCTACCAGGCTCTCCACAAGCGCATTTGTCCTCCCTTGCGGCCTGCCCACAAACACCCTTTATGCGAACCTGACTCAAAGGACCCTGTTTGCAGCAAACGAGGGAATCTACACCCCTCCTCCGAGGATCACCCAGCTGAGGTTGCAGAGAATCATAGGAGAACTGCTTGGTGTTCCCACATCTTGGGCTCTGTTCGTTAAGAAGGTTTATATGATGTCCCACTCCGTGCGACCCCTCGTCCGGCAACCCCAGCTGTAACCGCCCCATGACCAGCGTAAGATGGTCATGTGCATCCCCACACTTCGCCCCGACTTGCGTTTCAACCTTGCAAGCTGACTCCAATTTGCTCTGCAATTCTTCAGCTCATTTTTGTAGTTCTCTAAGCTAGGGTCCCTTTTCAGGTCCCCAAAATAGGACGGCACCCTTACAAGTCCCTCACTGGGACTTCTTTCTATGCATGTGGACTATCGCTTCGTTACGTGGCTTTGTACTTATTGGGAGAAGCACCAGATGTTCCCTTCATAATCCCGGCATAGACAGGCTGTAGCCAAAGACGAAGCAGGCCTCAACTCTGAAACTCAAAACTCTAACATGGATGTCATTCATACCATACCAAACCATACCATGCCACACCTTTTATCCACTACAGTACTCTCATAAACCCTACCTAAACTCCACAAAACCTAATCCCCTAAACGATTAACACCCTGGACACCAAACTCCCATAAGCCCTCCAAGACCCTAAGAGCCCCCCCCCCCGCCCGAGCTTCACGGAACCATAACCCACAGTAGGGGACTTATATTATTACCCTATAGAACCCTTAAAGGGGCCCCACTTATAACTGCCCCTACCCCCGAAACCCAAGAAAATCCTTAACCCTAAACCCTAAACCCCTAAACCCCTAAACCCTAAACCCCCTAACCCTTACAGCTACCCACCCGTGAAGTGTGTCTCATAGCGACAAGCCCAGGGCTTCCTGCTGCAGCCACCGGCCTGGGAACCGGAGCCGCTCGCCTTTTTTTTACTGGGGGGGGGGGGGGGGGGGTTAGAAATTTAGAATAGGGTTTAGGATTTAGGATTTTCAGTGTTTTACTGGGGGTTTAGAAATTTAGATTAGGGTTCAGGATTTAGGATTTTAAGTTTTGTTTTCGGGTTTGAAATTAAGGGTTGTAAGGTAGAAGCTTGAACAAGTTGTATATCCGGTCCCTGTTGACAGCCGTACAGTGACCTTTATGGTAGCCCTTGTAAGGAACCTTATTCAAAAAATTAACGCCCCCATATTGGGGTTTAGGTGCCGAACATTTCCGACCTACGGTGTGCAGTCTTTTGCTTGTATCATGGTTTTCTAGGGGTTTCCATAGGAGGGCTTTGTGTATGGGGAGTCATGTGGTTTCTATAACGGACCCTAAAACTGGCTGGCTGGCTTAGGCTTCAGATCGGGTTCAAGGAGCCCCAAATCCACTCCGGAGCCCTAGTACAGTGCAAAGCCCCGAAGTTCGGACCCTTCCTTGCCTCGCCTTCACGGGGGGTAAAGGGTTTGGCATAGAAGCCTGAAGACTAGCCCTTGGGGTTAAAGCAATATACCCACAAACCCATTCGAAGTGATCAGGCCCTTAGATTATCTGAATCCCAAGAAACCTAACCCTGTTTAATGTCAAGTATATACGAAATCATAGTTTGGAACCGAAACATGTAGGGTTTAGAGGTTCACGTAGGTTTTAGGCTTAGATATAAGAGTCTAGTATGGCCGAAAGCCCAAACGCTCAAACCCTTTCAAATTGAGTCCTTTAAATGGGTTTTAAATGGTGAATGGGCTTCCATCATCATCTTCTTGTGACATAACGCTAACCATAACAGTTCTTCCGGCGGGACCCTTGTTCCCAAGGAGCACAATTCCCCTTTATCAAGGAATATACCTTCAACCATTATATTATGGGCCCTTATAAGTTAGGCCATATTCTGGGCTAATAGACTTGCTAATGTTTAACGTTTTTGGGGTGCTGCAACCCCAAAAAGCCCATGAGGATAAGGATCCCATAAGGAATAGAAGATCCTATAGCTTAAGGTATATTCCTAAACTAAGGGGTGTTGGGCTCTCTGCGTTCTGAAGCAGACAAGGTCGCTGCTGTCTTCGCAGCTGGGGCCAGCTGGGTCCACAGATGCTCGGGTTTCAAAGCTAGCATGCCATGCTTGGAGGTTCATGGGTGGTTCTAAGTGGGGTTATAAGTCCCCTAATATGGGTTATTAGTTATAGCTATAGTTACTCTACTTATAACTCCACTTATAACTACCCAAAGACCTCCAAGCCACTGTCTGCCCTGCTTTGACTATGGTCGACTCCTGCCTCCAATTTGCAGTAGAGGGCCTTTAGACCATAATCCCTAAACCCCTAAACCCGAAGCCCTTAAACCCAGATCCACTGTTTCCCAGAGAGCCCAAGGGCCCTTCCTCTAAGTTCAGGAATGTATTTTAAACCTGCCTTAACACAAAATATTAAGGAATATAAGGTTTAGGGTTTAGGGTTTAGTAGACCAAACACAATAAGGTTAGGGCCCCTATGGTTTAAGGCATATTTCTTAATTGGGCACGACTGGGCTCTCTGGGTTAGAGGCATAGACTGTTTAGGGCTCAGAGCGCGCCGCTTGGGTCAGCAGAATAAATGTTGTATTGAGCACGAACATAGCTCAGAAAGGCCGTGATCCATCTGCTACAGGTGACTTCTTGTCGGATTGGAGCTGTCTAATTACACGCTTTGCAAAAATCATGGTTCTATGCACACCGACCGCTGGTCCAACAACGTGTCCGAGCTACATCTTTGCAACAGCCTTGGTAAAGACTGTTGATACACTGTCGGGGCCTGGGTAGAGCAGACGAATATCGAACAAGACAGTGCGCCGCCATATTCCTTCGAAGTCCCACATAGGACTAGCCCACTTTAGGAATTCGCCCGCTCTTGGGTCAGTGTCTCTGGGTATACGCAGGCCTGCTCCTTTTCGGAGACGTCACTGTTGGCTTTGGTGCATGGCGAAAGTGGCGAATGCTGCTCGTCATGATAGCAGCATGATTTGCTTCGAAATTCTCAATCTATGTAAACTCTTCGCAACTGGTGTTTGAAGGCTTAAGGCTCCAATGCAGAAAGCGCTCCGATCACAGTGAGACTGCACATCGCCGCTGCTCCACATAGCTCTTGCGGCCCTAGCGGCCAGCCACCCAAGGATTCCAACATCCCCGAAGTTGAGGGTCGTCTTATCAGGGATCCTCACCAAGGATATATGAACCCCAACCCCATGTGCGCATCAGGACTTTGACAGGAATCATCCTATTAACCAAAACAAGCTAGCCGATGCAAAACCCCAAAGAAGCAGCAACCGCACACAACCCAGTCAAGGCTCTGGACCCCTGAAGAAGCCCTTCGCCGGAATCCTACTCTGATACAACCCTCAACCCCCAAGCCTAAACCCTAAACCTTAAAACAAAACCATAAAACCCTAAAGTCCCACTCAGCCGTACCACAGCCCCGGTTGGATTTCAGGCTGTGGCCCAGTCGAGGCAAAGCTGACGAAGGCTCAGTGGATCTTTTCTCGTTTCTTCTAAGGTTTAGGGTTTGGGCCTTCTTAAAGCCAGGAGTACCTTATGTTGGGGGTTGTGCTGGTTTAAGATTTGTTATGAGGGTTTTTGCAAGGCTTGATAGGGCTTTGTGCGAGGTCTATGGAGAAGGGCTTTGGGGTTTTTTTGAGGTTTAGGGCGGGATTTTCAGGAGCCAGAGCAAGCCTGACCCCAAGCAAAAACCCAGGGCCCGGGCTTAGCAAGAATCCTCATCAGCTCCCAGTACTTATTACATAAACCCCGCGACAGCCACACAAACTAAACCGCAATTTCTGCTCCGCAGGAAGGTCGGCGCCACAGTGTCTTGCGAAGTGCGTCCGTACATGGCGAGGCAGGCGTGGAGGATAGCGCTCGATAATGCAAGGGCCCCCTGATTCTATGAGGGTACCATAATACGGGTGCCTTTAAGGGATCCCTTTAAAGGAACCCCTTAAATGAGCCCTTAACGAAGCCCTTAAAGGGCACTACAGGGTTCCATATAGTGGGGGCCCTTTAGGGGCTGGGTTTAAGGACTCCTTGGAGGATTTTCTGCCGGAACTGCACAGGAAGCTTGTAAGAGTTGTCATAAACCCACAAGCTCCAGTATCCCTTAATTAAGGAATATGCTTTAGATTATAGTAGGATCCCTTGTATGATTTAAGGTATATTCCTCAATTAACGGATACTGGAGTCTCTGGGAAGCCGAAATACAAGGTCACAAGCGAACGTCTTCCCGGCCTCCCAATAGCCCTAGCGTAATGAATATGCCTGAAATTCTGGGGGCCTTCATGTTATGATTGAAGGCATATTCCTGCGTTAGGCGGGCCCTCTGGGCAAGCTGAGCCTTGGCAAGCCTCTGGCGCAGATAGAATACCTAGTAGTAGAGTAGGTAACCTTTAACCTTTTGGGGTAGTATAATCACTCTATAATCCTTATATGATGAAAAAGGTTAACCTTTGGTTCCCCATGATACCCGACAAGTAGCAATAGGATTCCTTGGCAAGACTTCTTAGAAAGGAACCTAGAAGGATTCGACAATCATGGCGATAGGGTTGAATTATATACGGCCCTGTATAAATGGACCCTGGCTTTTTGGGGGGTGTTATACTAGAAATATATAAAGTGTTCAGGCCCAGGTACTAATCCCAACCCTAAGCCGTCAACCGGGTCTAAATAATTACCAATACTATTTATTTTGTGGTTCCTTATTATGATTACAGTATAATGGGCCCCAAAACTCTATTCTAATTATTGAGGCCCCCATACACTACACCCTTATCATAACGCTTACAAGGAACCCTTAAAGGATCCCATTTACAGGGAACCCTATTCTAACCATTGAGGCCCCTATATTAAGCCCTGATGGCGACTCCAACATCTGGAGACCGAGGTCTGAAGCGGTTTAGGGTTTAGGGTTTAGGGGGGAGAGACAAAACCCAGAGTTTAGGGGTTAATCTGAGGGCCTTAATAATTACCAAGACTATTTTGGGGGTTCCTGAAAGGGTTCCTTTTAAAGGGGTCTATAAGGATTACTATAAGGGGTATTATTGGGGTTTAGTAGGGGCCTTAATAATTACCAAGACTATTTTGGTGGTTCCTTATTATATAAATATGGTATAATGGGCACCAGAACCTTACTTTAATTATTAAGGCCCCTATATTAGGGTTTAGGGTTGAGGGGTCTTGAGGCTTTGCACTTTCAAGCTTAGGACTAGGAGTACAGTAACTAACCTTTAACCTATTAACCTATTTGGGAGTTTCCGAAAATTGGGGGTACCTTATTCTGGGGTCCTTGTAATTAGGATCCTACTATTTAGGGTACTATATTAGGGTCCCCTATTTTCGGAAACTCCCGTTTGGGTATTATAATCATTAAATAATCCCAAAGGTCAATCTTTAGTTCCCCTAGGATACTGGACAAGTAAGCCAGCGATATCAATGCTTAAATGCTCGACCGCTTCCAAATCCTCCGAGCCCACGAAGTTGAAAAAAAAACGCAATCCCTCAAACGAGAATCTCCAGAAACCTACTTGAAGGGGCAGGGGACTTAGTAAGGGTTCCTAAAGGGCTCCTTAAAGGGATCTATGGGGTTTAGGGTTTAGGGTCTACTTAACCCTAAACCCTAAGAGCCCGAATTTTAGGAGCCTTAATAGTTACCTATGCCATTTTGGGGGCTCCTTCTTAGAGTTGTAGTGTAACATACCCCCAAACCCTATTCTACTTGAAGGGGCAGGGGACTTAGCAAGTGGGTTACAAGTAGGGTTATAATTAGGGTAACTCCATTTAGGGCACTTATAACTCTACTTATAACCTACTTACTAAGTCCCCTGCCTCTTCAAGTATAAAGTAAACCTAGACCCTAAACCCTAGAATCTCTAGAACCCAACCTTAACCCAGGGCCTCCTAAGCCCCTTAATTGAGGAATATACCTTAAATTATAATAGGATCCCTTATATGATTTAAGGTATATTCCTTAATTAAGGGGTTTTGGAGGCTCTGGGAAGACCATGGGCCCTAAACGCACTAAGTTTCCTAACCTCTCGGGCACTTCTTGGCAGGTGCTTGCGCTGAGCTTCATACGTGCGCCTGAGCCCTGCGTCCTTGCGCTGCTTCAGGCAGACAGCGGACTGGGGGAGTTCGTCCGAAAGCATCTATAGCACCTGCAATCAGACTGAAAGCATCATAATAATCGTCGTGCTAAATGAAAAAACATATGGGTAGTTTTCCAAGTTTGGGTCCTTTTTAGGAACCCGCAAGAAAGCCACAGCCCTATACAAAGTCCCCAGTTGAGAGAAGTATCCATATCTCCAGAGTTCGGAGCTCCTTTGCGATTGCCGAAGTCCGACTGAAGGCAAACTACGTGTACGTGGAGGTTCATGGGTAGATATAACGGGGGTTATAAGTAGGGTAACTATGCTTGTAACCCATATTAGGGGACTTACAACTCCACTTATAACTACCTGAACACCTCCAAGGACTTGGCGCAGTGAACTCTAGTTGCTGTTGCTGCTGCTGTCTGGGATTGTGGATCGCAACATTCGAGCCGCCTGATGCCATTCGAGCATGCAACACTGACAAGCTCCGACATGGTGAGGAACACGCATCGCTCATTCTGGGATCCTGAGCGACACCCCCAAAAAGGCCTGTAAAACCATTACGCAACCAGGACCTACAGAAAACCCTAGCTGAAGCCGACTAGAGCCGTATAAACTCCCATGATACCCTTTTAAAAGCCTCAAGAGCCGTATAGCAAGCCCTCACAACCTCTCCCCCGCCAGCGCCGGGCGTCGGGCGGAAGGCGTCTCTGCGTAGCCGCTTAGCTCTCCAATACTCAAGCTTTAACCTTTTTGGAGTAGGGTATAGGGGTGGTTTAGAGTTTAGACGTTCGTACGGTTTTAGAGGGTTGCCAAAGACCCTGTTCTGTTTCTTAGAAAGCCTTCTTAGATTTTAGGGGTTCTTATAACCCTAAGCCCTGAACCGCGTAGCAATGACCTGGGCAAGTAAGGCCAGCTTCGATCCGGAGCTGGACCTGCTGGCGGCCGTGCATCTAGAGGCCACTTTTTAGGGTTTAGGGGTTTAGGGTTTAGGGGTTTAGGGTTTAGGGTGGAAGATCATGCCAACTACGGCTGATGGACAAAATCCTGCATTACCCATAATAAGGAATATACCATAGTTCCCATAGTTTAGGGTCCTTAGGGTCATGCAGGATATTGTCCATCAACCGTAGTAACTAAGGTTATATGTACCGTACTTTGGATTAGAAGTATGTACCCAACTACAAACTACCTTATTTCTCACCCTGGTTACTAAGTCCCACGGTCCTTCAAGCAGGGGTTGAAAAGGTGGCCTGTGTCATTTGACCGGCTCGACCCAAAACCCTGCGAAAGCCAATGTAATACCCCTTGTCGACCTCGAAAATCCTCATATTATAAGACCCGATTGAGAGCCCCTGACAAGACCCGTCAATACCCTTCTGAAACCTGTTAAATTCCGCATAACACTCCTTAGAAGACTCTTGACAAGCATCCTCCACCTGAAGGGTCGTGGGACATAATAGCTAGGGTTATAAATAAGGGAACTCTAGCCATAAGTACTTATAACACCAACTAAGGTAATAGAAACCTTACTTACCAAGTCCAGTCATGATCCTCCAAGCACAGGAGGATCGGCAGCTGTGGCCTTTGGGTCGTCCCTCCGCGTGGCTTTGGGATCTCGGCGCCCTACTGAGCAACAGAGCGAGAGAGCCCCTCGGGTTTAGGGTTTCGAACTTAACGAACGTAATATAGGAGCCTAAAGAATTACCGATGCTATTTTGGGGGTTCCTTACTATAACTATAGTATAATAGGCCTCAAAACCCTATTCTAATTATTTAGGCTCCTACAGTATACATTGACCTATGACAAAGGCACTTTCCCTAATTGAGGAGTGCTGGGCTCTCTGGGGACCTGGCTTCCTTTAGGTTTCGGGGCTCTTGTTGGGGCAGTGAGAGGGTTTGCCAAGGGTTCTATACGGGCTTTTTGCAGGTACCTAACCGCAGCTTTTCGGGTCTTCTTCGGTGCAGCTTTGCGGGTCTGGGATTTTAGGTTGACGGGTTTGGCGTGGGGACAAATAGCGGCCTCGCTTGAGTTAGTGACAACCATGGCCAACTTCTTACATATCACCTAGCTCAGACGGCTCAAGCCCAAGTACTTGGCCACTTCTTTTTGCAGAAAGAAGGTGAGCGTCCCGCAGCGCAAGGGTTTTGCGTTGTTCGCTTCTCTCGCCTTTGTGCAATAGTTGAGGTTCTTCCAGCGGTGCTGATTGATCTCTCTCGAGATGAGACCATATAGCGATGTAGTAACATTTCTTGACATGCCCCGTCTAACGTCAGCCTTTATTCGTTTGACTGGCCTCTCGCATGTGCAAACGGTTTGAGTGTCATTCGCAGTGGGCTGTTTGGCTTCTTTCCGATGTGTTTGCAGCTTTCACTGTATCAAGACCCGCGGTCTATGAAAGAACAACCGTATTCCTGTTCATCAAAATCTCTCATCATGTCTTACTTTGAGTAGGAAGGGGCTCGTCCCCCCAAGGTCCTGACAGTTTTGCTTCACCTCCCTGAATCAAAAACCCTCCCCCCCCCCTCCTCCTCCCACGCCCCCCCAAAACCCCGAAGTCCTAAACCCAAAACTCCGAAGTCCTAAACCCAAAACTCCGAAGTCCTAAACCCAAAACTCCGAAGTCCTACACCCAAAACTCCGAAGTCCTAAACCCAAAACTCCGAAGTCCTAAACCCAAAACCCACGAACCCGAAGTCCTAAACCCAAAACCCCGAAGTCCTAAACCCAAAACCCCGAAGTCCTAAACTAAACCCAAAACTCCGAAGTCAAAAACCCAAAACTCCGAAGTCCTAAACCCAAAACCCCGACGTCCTAAACCCAAAACCCCGAAGTCCTAAACCCAGAACTCCGAAGTCAAAAACCCAAAACCCCGAAGTCCTAAACCCAAAGCTCCGAAGTCGTAAACCCAAACCCTTTACCCCCCCTCCTACACCTAAGCCCTAAACCCGAGAATCCGAGCACTCCGACCCCTTGGTTTCTCGAGGTCTAGCTTTTGGTGAAGTACCCAAAGCCTCCAAAACACCTTCAGAAAGCTGAGGCTGCTGCTAGACGGTTCTTCAGATAGATCCGACCCTGTTGATGGGGGGGGTATAGTATTATAATCCCTTAAACTCTCTGGGGAGCCCTCCATAAACCCTGAACCCTTGAGGTGAAGGCAGCGTCCTGGTAGCCCTGGGCCAGCCAGGTCGGGAGCTGAGCAAAGCCGTGGCTGTCGTCTCTGCTTCCTGTGTGAATTCTACAGGGTTTAGGGATTATAAGTGGGGTTCCTTTAAGGGTTCAGGGTTTAGGGGCAGTTACGAGTGGGGTCATAAGTCCCCTAGCATGGGTCACTAGTATGGTTAATCTCGCTTGACCTTGGGCACATGTCCCATTCCTCCTGCTCTTCCTACTTCTACTTCCCCCTCCATTTCTACCCCTGCTTTTACCTCTACTCCTCCTACTGTTACTGCTACTACCACCACCACGACTAGTACTGCTTCTGCTGATGCTGCTTCGTGAGGAGAAGCAGTCGCAGTCCGCGTCGTAACAGCAGCTGCGATTGGACTCGTGATGCACAAAAACGAAGCATTTGCCGCAGTTTTCCCGAGGACGATGTCGTTAACACCTCACATATTGCACTCTAAGCTTCTAGAAGCACGATCATCATGTTTGAAGCTCAGGTGCCCTACAGGGCACGGGACTTAACATACACAGAAGGCTTAAACCCTAATTTGTTGAACCTGTAAACCCCAAACCTGGAGAAAGCCTAAAATCCCACAAGCCTGAACTTGTCCAGTCTCCCAAGGCCCTGGCTCCACTCCTGTTGTCCTGCACCGGGTGGAGCTTGCGCCCAGGCGGTTCTCTTGCGTTTTTCTTTCAATGCAATCGCTACCACTTTTACCATTCTTGTTATTATGATAATTGTAGCCTGAGAAGGGATACTATACGGGTGCTATATTAGGAAGGTCATCGGGTTCCTTTAAGGGTTCCGCTTAAAGAGGCTTATAAGGATTGCTGTAAGGGGTATTTTGGGGGTTTAGTATAGGGGCCTGCATAATTACCTATACTGTTGCGGGGGGGTTCCTTATTATAGTTATAGTATACTATACCCCAAAACCCTGTTCTCATTATTAAGGCCCCTACCTTGGCAAGACCACACCAATGGCAGTAGTAAGCATCACCAACAGTCATCAGAACCAGAAAACCATACAGGGTTCTGCCGATAATCACAGTAATGCACATAGTAACAGTCGTGGGGTTAATGTCAATGGTAGTTCAAGTCGCAGCAGCGAGAATTACGATGATGATCTTGATAATCACGATTATAGTCGAATCGTAATCATCATCATAAACGCCATCAACATGGCAGCAGTATCAATTATGAGACACAATGACCATCCAAATGTCAATGAGTTTACTGAAGACCGTAATGGTCACCAGTAAAGAGCACCAGTACACAGACGTCTCCGGAAGCCCTAGCCCTAAACCTTAAGCCCTAAACCCTTCAAAAAGGTATCTTATAAAAATATAGTTGAGCCCTAAACTTTAAACCCTAAACCATCCTAAACCCCATATCAAAAAACTAAACCTCAAAATTTTATGCGCCAAAAAAATGGATAAAAGCCTAAGTCCTAAAGTCCGAGTCTTTTGGGAGGGCCGACTTCGAATGGCTTGGCATCCCGGGGCTCGCCAAGCCACCAGCAGGACGGGGTCGGCTGGTGGTTCTTTGGGGATTAGGGCTTAGGGTTTTGGGTTCAGGGTTTGGGTTCAAAGTTAAGGGTTTAAAGTTTAGGGGTTGGGGGTTCGACGCCGACTGCAGAAGTTAGAGTGGTTAAGCACCGCCACTTCTCCGTCGGTCCCATGAGCCTCCATACACGCGAAGTCATCGTTCGTGACCCGAAGCTGCGGCTGGCCGAAGGCAAAGTCTGTTGCAGCTTCCGCCTCACTGCAGCGGTGCTCGTGGCCGCCGGGTACTTGTAGATGCTGAAATAAAGGCACGGGTCGTTTGCTTCAGGTTCGGTGCAGTTACTACTACGATTATACTAGCATGGTTAATTACATGCTATCAACTGCTGCCGCTTCTGCTGACATCTTCCACAGTATCTAGTTGCATCTATCACTGTGTTCAAGAAGACTCTTTACAGTTTTCCCACTTCGTGGCGTTGGGATTCGGGCTCAGGAGCTCCAATGCGAGGAGCTTCTGTGCCCAAGCACTGGCTTTATCATGTTATTGTTATACCCGAAACCTCGAACCCCTAAATCTATAAGCCCCTAAACCCGCAAGCAGCGCAGAGAAGGTGCGACAATACACCTTCAAAACAGGCGCAAAAGCCTCAAGCACATTCAGTCAGAAGGATGCGCCTTCGCGCTACTTTTGGGATCTCAACCATTTGTCATAACATCCCGTTCCAAGCCCCTTGTTATTGCGTTACCTCGAAGCTCTATTCTAATTGTCCTGGTCAGAACCCTTCTTTTTAACCCTAAACACGAAAACCTAAAACCTAAAACCTATATTGGGTCTTCATCTGTGCCTCTGTGCCATGCCAAGGCCGAGCCAGACTGCCCCGTGGTCCTTCTCAGCGAAGGCGCCTCGAACTTCTGTGTACGTAGGTATGTATGTATGCATGCATGTATGTATGTGTTTATTTATATATATACAGAGAGAGAGAGAGCGAGAGAGTGACAGAGCGAGAGAGAGACAGAGCGAGAGAGAGCGAGAGAGAGACAGAGCTAGATAAAGATAGATAAGGATGTGATAGGTGGTGTAGAGGGTTTCTGTTTTGTTCGATTCCCTGGTATCCCTACACTAAGGATCCTAGTACTCGGGGGGATTCCGTTTGTTGAACTTCCCGCATAGACCAAGGTTGAAGACAGCACTAGGGGAAACCCTACACAAGCCCACCACGCCCTGCTCAGATGGCCTCCAGTTCCTCTGCCAGCATTCGCTGGTGGATTTGGGAAAGCTGAAGCCGTGGCCTCGATACGACAAGTGCAGTTTTCTTCGCTGGGCCTGGGCAAATTATGATTACATTTGTTCAATCGGTTCCTGTTCATTCTCAGTTGGCTTCCGAGAACAGCACAGAAGAAGTACAAAGAAGGCAGCGCCCATTATTCAACAAGATCACCTCATTGAAAGGACCATGTAAGAAAGATCTGTTTGCAGGCAAACGAGACAACAGGTCACACCGAATGTGAAGTGTCCTGGGACTCGCATACCAAACAAACACGGTCTCTAGCAACTGGGGTTCTGCTCTGTCGTAGGATATCACAGTCGGTCATTATTCCATTTTGGAGGTCTCAGTTAAGCGCTCTACCTACAATTTCAAGCTCGAAACCCTTGCACCCTCAAGCCAAAAAAGGCATAAAAGCCTCCCACCTCCATGACACACTGGAACAGCCGCTTGTCCGAGGCGCGAAGGAATCCGACCTCACGAGACACACTTCTTGGAAAAGGGATTCCATACAAATGCCCTTTCCCCCGCCCCCCCNCACACCCAAACGCAAAAGCAAATTCCCCCCCCCCACAGAAAAACAACAAAAAACAAAAAAGATGTGTGTGCGTGTGTGTGTACATATATATATATATATATATTTATTTATTTATATTTATATATATTCAATACTAAAAATCCAAAGAGAGTAAGAAGCATGCACAGTAAACCCCACACCTAAAAAATCCTAAGCGAACCCAAATCCCAGCCGAGTCTTCTGAGGCTCGCAGACTTGGGCCTCGGCAGCCGCGGCACGGCAGCCGCCCTGGGCCTGGCGAAAGGGAGGTCGGAGTTGGGTCCTTTATGGTTTGGGCTTTGGGGTTCCTTTAAAGGGGATTATAAGGTTCCCTTTGAAGGGGATTATAAGGGTTCCTTTAAAGGGCTCTATAAGGATGCTACATGGGTTTAGGGATGGTCTCCTTTAATTAAGGCTTCCTTTAAGTGTTCCTTTGAGGATTCTTTCAAGGGTTTCTACTGTGTCCTCTGCGCTTGCTATAGAAGCCGTAATATTTACCTATACTATTTTGGGGCTCCTTATTATAATTATAGTATAGTGGGCCCCAAAACCCTCTTCTAACTATTAGGGGCCCTATATTGCGGTGTTCTCTAATGAGGTCCTTTAAGGGTTCAGAAAAAGATCTTATGGGTTTAGGGCTGTTGGGTCCTTATTGGTCTCCTCTAGTTGGGTCCTTTACGGGTTCTATAAGGGATCTACTGGGGGTTTACGGGTTTTGGGGTTCAGGGTTCAGGGATAAGAGTTGCCTTTGGGTCCCAGGGATTTTGTTGGGCCTATAGGGTTTGGAGCCGAGCCCCGTTTTGAAGCCTCTTCAAAAAACCCACATATAACCCTCTGAAGTCTTTCATGTTACAAACCTCCTTTGAAGCCTTTGGAAGCCCCGTCCAAGACGCAACTTACAACCCTCTAAAACCCCTAAATGTTAACAAGCCCCCAAACCCAGACAGCCTAATGCGCCTTGACTAACCAAGGAATATATACCTGGAATCATGATATTCAAGGCCCTGTAATTGAAAGTAGTTTTTCCTCAATCAAACCTCTCAAGGCAGATTCCTTTGCAAAGGGGTATTGTGCGCTCTGGGAAGCTACCCCAGTCCTTTCTATTTTGGGGTCTCCCCGGTTAAAACTAAATACCAGGAGGAAGGGCACCCTTGTTATGAAGGGGACACTGGGGAGACTAGATATAATATAACAAGACTCCAAGGGATCATAGAACTAAAAATAGTAGCAGTAATTGTAATAAAAGTAATCATAACAATATGACTCCAAGGGATCATTTAACATATCGTGTTAAACCCTAAACCCAAGGGTTCACTATGGTTCTAGGGGTTCTCGGGAGGCCCAGGAGCTGGGCGGCGATTGCCGAAGCGGCTGCAGGCACGGGTTGAGGGCTTTGGGGCTCTAGGATTTTAGGGTTCTGGGTTCTGGAGTACCATACTTGAATACTTTTTTTGGTACCTGTTTCTTTAAGGACCATTATGAAATAAAAGTCTATTCTTTTTCTCCCTGGTTACTTCAAAGTCCAGGGTTTACGTTTCAGTGTTTTTCGGTTTAGGGCCTCGGGTTCAGGGCTTTGGAGTTCTGTGTTTTGGGGTGTTGGGCTTTAGACAGTACTTCAAGCTTCAGGTGGGTTTATCAGTGGGCGAAAAGCACGTATACCCCAGTTTGGGCTTATAGGTAGCCTTAGGTGAAGTGAACTGATTTTCAAGCCTCTGTCTAAGTCCTAGGGTCGTCTAAGTAAGGCAAAGACCCCTAGAACCCTCGCCTCAAACTACCATAGGCTCCATAGTAGTTCCTTTTTGGGGTTCATATTTAGAATGATAGAAGGTAATCCAAAAAAAGGGACTGCTATGGAGCCTCAAATTAAAGACGGCCACCAGGACCTTCGCGCTTCCTCTTCCTTGGCTTCACCACTGGGGCCCCTGCAGTGCTGTGCCCTTCATGCATCCGATGTGTGTTTTGCTAGGGCCTTTAGAACATCTCGTAAGTGTTTCATAAGACCCTACAAAGGGGATCCTAGCCACAAGGGAAAACCACCTTACGGCTATTGTCAGCTAAAGCCGGCAGTGGCGAGAAATGTTTGTTTACAGGCATGTCTTCGTTTTGATACATGTGGCAGGTACCTATGCACGTGAACATCTATGCATGTGCAGACGCACACTCTCACGCTCACCGCATCTTCTTGCTCTCTTGTGCACAGCACTCCGATCTGTTCGTGGCCATAATTAAACCGGATGCTCGCGAGAGAATTTGACCTGAGGCAGATGCGACTCCGTGAAGACGAGGCCGTACTACTACTACTACTACTACTACTACTACTACTACTACTACTACTGCTCCTGCCACTGCTACTGATACCGCTACTGCTACAGCTACTGCTACTGCCACTGCTACTGCTACCGCTACTGCTACTGCTACAGCTTCAGCTACAGCTACAGCTACAGCTACTACTACCACTACTACTACTACTACTACTACTACTACTGCCACTGCTACTGCTACTACTACTACTACTGCTACTACTACTACTGCTACTTCTTAGTCTTAATTGTCTTCGGTCCCGTGTCCAGTCCAGTGCCGTCTTGCCTCAAGAGTTTGCATAGCCCTGCGCATCATTCCACAATGTCAGCAGCATCCTTTGTCGTGCTGTTGTTCCTGCCGGCCATTGCTTCCTGCGACAACGAGGATGTGTCTTTGCATCATGGAGTTGAACCGCGTCTTCGTTCTGAGTCAAGAAGGACCCTCGGAGCAGTGTGGTTATGTTGGCATTCGCGCCCTAATAATATTAATGTGCAGGCATGCACTTCCCAGCTGCGACATCCGTCTCCGGTTTCTAATCCCGAAACTTAACTCAAACTCCCGTGCTCGCCTTTTCGCAGTGTACCCGCTTCCTCAGGGTGAGGAGATGTTGACCTCATCATTACAAGTAATGCTTCCAGGCTGACAGGTCTCGTCGCCCTATGTTTTCATATTATTATATATCATACTTTCTCATTTTAAATTATACTGCATTATTAACTATATACATTTTGCTAGCATATGCTTGGTAGCCCGGTGGCTGGTCCAAGTCGGTTATGTATGCGACGCACGCGTAGAGGTTTCAGGATGTAGGTAGGGCTGCGGTTGGTGATGTGCTTGCAGTTCTCATGTGGACTGGCAGCTGAAGTTACCCGGTTGATTGTGAGTTTGCGTCGTCTTTTGAACTCGGTTTAGACGTGGTCTGAACTTCCCCTGTGTTGCAGCGCGGCACTGCTGGGCGTGTTGATGCTCAGGCGAAGCGCTTCGTTCCCTGTGCAGGAACCGTCATCCATGGTGCCGACACGACTGCGTGCAAAGCTTTCTACCCCTGGCTGGCGGGTGGTTATGCAGTGGCGCGGGGTCACTACGACACTGTGCAGATGAAGGGCACTGTGCACTACTTCTTGGTGTCCCGGAAGGTGGCCAGCGGTCTAACATAACCCTACGCGCACCCGCCGTCGTAGCGGTCGTAGAGTTTGGGGTGCAGGGTTTTGTGGGGAAACCGGCCACTCCGGCAACCACAACGACCAACCACCATGCCGACACAACAACCAAAACAAGCACCAGCACCCCTACTCCTCGCAACAGCAGCAACGAACCGGCGGACTCAACCAACCCACCAGCTAACCGTCCAACCAAATGAGGCGACGAAACCCAACCCCAAGACCCCAGAAGGAATCCCAAGTCCCTGGGCGCCGTGCCCTGTAGAGCTGACTCTTGGTTTCTTCCCTTTTGTGCAGGGGAAGGAGGGGAAGGGGGTGAGGAGGGAGGATTTCATGGGAAACCGGTTTTCTCACAATTTCAGCCAGAAAGAGAGTTGAGAGTTGGGGTGAATGCTAAGTCAAAACGCCGAAGCCTTGGCGGATTTTTGAAAAGGGTTCGGCCGTGCAGACCTGCCCAAGGTGATCTTGTATCCGCTTGGATATGAAGGCAGCTACTGGTTCGTGGAAGCCCAGAACGCCCCGCTGCTAGGAGATCTGGGCATCAGGCACAGAGAGTCGAAGAAAAGAGAGTGGCATAGCACATCATAGGCCCCTATAATACTATAAACCATAAACCCGAAAAGCCGAATCTGAATTCGACACGGGAAATTGCCTGAAGTGTCGCTCAGGCACATGTTTTTCGGCTTTCCGGATTCGAAAAACCTCACGCAACGGGTCGCCTACACGTTTTGCGACGCCGACGTTTCGGGGCCCGACAAACAGTGCCTGTTCACCAATACTGACGACCTGGACCTCGGATCCTCCATTTTGCGGCAGAGAAGGCCGAAGCAGGCCATTGATGCTGGGGTGGGCTTAGGCATGGCTAATCCATCACCTTGTGCCGTTCTGGCTGCAGGAACGTATGTCCATCTGCATCATTCGGGCTGGTTTGGAGGTATCCGGGTCTTGCGGCATGTGCTGTGTGCCCTTTTTTTTGCCTTCAAATTTGCCCGACACGCTGCGGGACCTTCTCGATATCATTCTGCTTGTAATTACGGGTGTAAGTGTATGATGTGATGTTTGCTTGCTGGTCGGATGAATGGTTCCGCGACTGTTCTGGGATGATTGCGTCCTGCCAGCTTCCTGCTGGGAGATGCCAAAGAGCATCTTAAAGCTCGGCCCCGATGCGAGCGGATGAAGCTGATTTTGTAGGAGCATTCTTGCTTGGGCCTTCCGGATTACAGGCAAAGAAGTGAATTAATTAAGCATCCCTGATCCTTGGGATATCATCCCTTAACGCAGGGATATTGGAGCCTCTGGCAGGCAAGGCTTCTGGGTCTGTACTAGAGCATAGGGTTCAGAGTCGTACGTGATTTCGGCCTTGCTTCTCTTGGGATTCTGAGCTTGGTTTCATAGTTGCGGTAGCCGAAAGAAAAGGCTGGGTTTTGACAGACCGTCTGCATGAGCGATTATCGTATGTATTGCTCAAACACCTCATTCCTTGCTTTTCTTCTGCAGTCGTGCCCCCATCGATGGATCCTTGCCTCAGTACTCACACTTCATGTTGGGGATGCTCGAAAGGTAGTAGAGCTTGGGTTTCGGATACCAAACATGATGTGGAGCTCGCGCTTTGTAATAGCCACACGGATCCCTGACTCAGATGAAGCCGGACAGCCCAGTACCCCATTAGTCAAGGAGCACATGAGGCTGCTTCTCATGACGAAAAAAGGGCTTCCTTACAGGCTCAATTGGGCTTTCTGGGAACCCAAAGATTTAAACCTCTATAATGCTTTGTCGTATTCAAATTCAAAGCCTCACAAAGCCATTATAAGAACACTTGCGACAAAATCCTAAAAATGAGAACTTACACTTGGTTAAACCCAACAAAGCCCCCTGACAACTTTCCTCTAGACATTATAGTATAATATACCGCCAAACCCTATTTTAATTATTAAGGCCCCTAGATTAGACCGAAACCTTCTGGCCCTCCGTCAGGCACCGACTTGCTCCCTGCTCCGCCTCGTGACGTCAGAGCAGCCGAGGCTTACACTATAAGGCTATAGTCTCTTTAGGAGTTTTTTGGTTTTTGTTCATATAAATCCCAAGAGGATATTTAAAAAGAGCCCAATACCCCTTTTAAGTGAGGAATATGCATTTCCACTATAAGGGGCTGAACACTAAACCCAAAACCCCAACCACCCCAAAGCCTAAACCCTAAACCCTAAGCCCGTAAGGTTTGCTTCTCAATGAGGGGCTTCGTCTCTTAGAGAACCCCAGGGACTTCTGTAAGTCTTCAAAAGGAGCCTCATGCTTAACTAGTACCCAGAGAGCCCTATACCCCTTAATTAAGCAAGGAATATACCTTAAATCATAGGGACTTTACTATTGAATTAAGGAATAAACCTTAACTCATAGGGGCTTTAAATTTTGCGGTTAAAGGTATATTCCTTAATTATGCGGGTATTGGACTCTCCGGGCAGGCTTTTGGGGCAGTGCATTTTCCCTTATTGGGCCCACAAGGATCTCATATACGAGTGTTGTTGAATTGAAAGACCAAATTAGTTAAGGGGCAATACCGGTGAGTAGATATTCGGGTGTTTTTTCTGCTTTTGTAATGATTTTCTTGGGTGTTTTATAAGGATCTAGGAGACCGCTGAATCAGCCGTCTCCTAAGCCTAAGCGTTGCAGGGCTTCGGACTTCAATAGGTGGAGCCAGCGTCCTTGTAGTTTTTCTGCTGTTAACTCAAACCGCCACCAGATTCTGTTGTGCTAGACATCCTTTGTACTGAATCTTTGCAAACAACCCCTAAACCCAAAACTCGACACCCCTAAACCCTGAACAGACTGCTCCGCACCACCGGAGTCTCGAACGTAAAGGACGCCTCATGCCAACAGATTGCTTAACATCCACCGGGATTTTCGCAGCTACCTTGCCATCTTTCCCAAGCTTTAAACTCCCGTAGGAAAAACACATGCCGTACTATCATAGGGTCCCAAAAAAAGGGACCATAATTTTGACAACCACCCACATGTTGCATTGGAAGCAACTGCTTCGACCTTCTTGGACCCCAGACAAACTATGCAAGACGAGTTCTGTACCAGTTCCGAAGCTATTGTAGGCTCAGTACCACCACCAGCTGTACTAGGTTCCCCAGTAGTACCCGTTTGCGCTTTTTATGGTGCTTTGGAGTTCCCTTGCTAAAACTGAATACCAGGAAAAGGGTACCTTTGCTATTTGGGGGACACTGGGGAACTTTAGTGTAGATCCACCAGCAGCAACTGTGCCGTTCTGCCTCGTGGCTGCGAACAGTTCCAAGGCGCCTTGTGTACCATGCACTCCTATTGTGGAAACTGAAATCAGTTAAGCTCCTCAACACGCACCGAATATAGAAGCCTGAACAATGAAGTTGCCAATACTATTCCTTAAGTTTCCTTTTTGCATAACTAACGTATAATAAACCCCGAAACCATGTTAAAACTATGAAGGGTTTAGGGTTTAGGGGTTCGAAGCTTCATCTTGACCAAAGAGGCCTCCGATCGTTCACGTGGCCGCCTTAGAGGACGAAGAGCATGGAATCTCAGTTCCCAGAGCGCACAACGGGACCCTTAATTGAGGACTAGACTTCATAATGATGGGTAATACACACCTGAAAAAAAAAACGGGGCCTCAAAATTATGATTGCAGGTCTATTCCTGGATTAAGAGGCGTTTGGGCTCTCTGACTTTGGCGCCTGGATCCATGCAGCTTTGGGATGCGCCCCACCCCAACAAAAAACAAACCCTGGTCAGACGAGACCTCGGGGACTACTTGGGGGATCGTCTGACTTAGTACGTAAGGTTATGAGTACCTTGACTGGGGCTGCATTCATTTCTAACCATAGGTCCCTTATCTAGAACCCTACTTACTAAGCCCCACGATCCCTCAAGTAGGTTCCCAGAGGGCCCAATACCCCTTAATTAAGGAATACGGCTTAAATTTTATAGGGCTTCATATTATGATTTAAGCCATATTCCTTAATTAAGGGGTATTGGGCTCTCTGGGAACCCTAAACCCTAAACCCTAAAGATCCCTTATAGATCCCTTAAAGGAACCATAGGTCCCTAGGTATTTCGCTCTCTGGGTTTAGGGCGCACGATCTAGGCAAATCCCAAGGCCCGAAGATCAGGGGTTTAGGGTTTAGGGTTTAGCAGAACCTCTCGGTTCTCAAAACCTCCACTTCAAAGCAAAAAAAAACAATTACGCCCAAAAACCTTGAATTCTAAAATAGAGTAGCACCAAACCAAAAAAAAGAGACACAAACAAGGGGGGGGCACCCCCTAAACCCCCTAAACCCTAAACCCTAAAACCCCTAAAACCCCCTAAACCCTAACCCTAAAACCCCTAAAACCGCCTAAACCCTAAAACCCCCTAAACCCTAAAACCCCCTAAACCCTAAACCCCCCTAAACCCTAAAACCCCTAAAACCCCCTAAACCCTAAACCCTACACCCTAAAACCCCTAAAAGCCCCTAAACCCTAAACCCTAAAACCACCTAAAACCCTAACACCCCTAAAACCCCCTAAACCCTAAACCCCCCTAAACCCTAAAACCCCTAAAACCCCCTAAACCCTAAACCCTAAAACCCCCTAAACCCTAAAACCCTCTAAACCCTAAAACCCCTAAAACCCCCTAAACCCTAAACCGGCGGGGCGCAAAGCCGGGTTCTCCAGGACCCCTCCTCCGAGTCTCCCTGCGGCTTCCTGGCCCCGAGCCCGGCAAACTTCGGATTTGAAAAGGTATCTTATTAGGGTTTAGGATGAATTTCGGATTTGATTAGGGTTGAGGGTTTAGGATTAATTTAGGATTTGATGAGGGTTTAGGGTTTAGGGCTATTTTATTTGTTTTCTTGTAGGGGGGAGTGGGAAAGGAGGAGCGGGTCTGTAGGTTTAGGGCTATCAAGGTTTAGGATTTAGGGTTTAGTGGGTGTGTAGGTTATGGGGTTTGGGGTTTAGGATTCGGGGGGTCTGCAGGGTTTCTTATCCTTAGGGGAACTTAGAAATAATGTTAATCTTTGGTTATTGTAGTCCCTAAGAAACAGCTAAAATCATAATTTTTGCTAGGGGTCTATGTTCAGTATAGTATCTGCTTTTCTGGTAGGGGGCAGTGGGAGAGGGTTCTGTAGGTCTAGGGGTTTTTAAGGTTTAGGATTTCGGGTTTGGGGGGTATAGGTTTAGGGGTTTGGGGTTTGGGTCTGAGGGTTTCGGGCGGTGTAGGGTTTCTGCAGAGTTCGGTGAAGGTTCTCTGCCATCTTGGGTGCTTTAGGGTTCAGCTGAGGTTTGTAGAGTGTGGGGTTTCGAGATCAGGTTTTGGGGGTTGTGGGTTCAGAAGGTTGCAAGTATAACAGTGAGGGTTGCAAGTACTTGATGGCTACCGGCAACCCATTAAAATCTAGGAGACCTCAACCCTCTGTCTTGCAAGGTGGGTCAACGAAATGCCACATTGTGACGCCCCCCTCCCCCCCCTGAGCAGCGATTGCTGGCAGCGCTGCTCAGGCCTTCGACGCTGCCGGCGCTGCCTTCCGTTTCCGTCTGCGCTTTGCAGGTGGGCCACTGGAGGCCGAACCCTGCCTGAAAGGATCAAGCAACTTAAAAAGCTGCGGCTGTGGTACTTAGTGGCTTCCTGATGCATTCCTTACTTGGTACCAATATCTCCGAAACATTTGAGCGTCATCCACTGCCGGGAGTCTTCAACTCTGACTTAGGGACTCTATTGGCAACTTGCTTTTGTTTAGTGTTTCTGCTTTCTGAAGATAGTGGGAAGCATTGCTCCATTTACGCTGTCCCTGAGCCTCCATTTCGTTCAGAATGACCTGGCCTTTGACGCTCTCCCGCTAGGCACCTTGCGTCGATGTGGAAAGGCACCGAGGGGGACGGCTCTGGCAGTCGCGGATTCAACGTAGAGCGCGCGTGTGTGACGTGTCTGTCCTAACAGTGGGCTCCCAAGAAGCACAACCCTACTGTCTCAGGTTGGGCTTGGGGTCTTCCCACGCTCTATCCTTAGGAAAGCTTTATGAGGAGGCGGTCTGAGCTTGTGGCTTCGCACTCGTATGCTCACCCCTGAACCCTAAACCCCAAACCCTAAATCCTAAACCCCAAACCCTAAACCCTGAATCCCACCCCTCAGATGCAGCAAACTCAGACACATCAGAGAGTCTGATAGGGGCTTGAATAATTACCGAAACTATTTTTGGGGTTCCTTATTATAAGTATAGGATAATGGGCCCCAAAACCCTATTCTAATTATTAAGTCCCCGATATTAGATGCAACGTTTCCCAGAGTTTCCATACTAGGAGGTTCAGGGGTGGGTATCGTGCGCTTTGTAAGTATGTAGTGTAACTATGAATCATAATCCATATTAGAGGACTTATAACCCATTTATAGCTACCTATGCCCTATGCACTCCAAGTAGAGATGTACAGGATTTGTCTTGCTGTCAGGAACTATCGCATCAGCTTTCGCCAGGTTTTTCCCGCCTCGCAATTCCCAATCATAGCGTATTCTTGTATCGTTATGGATGGTATACTAGAACAACATATTATTGTATATCGTGGTATATTACGGTACATGATAGTATACTACCTAGTTTGCTTTAGTACATTATATATCATAGTAGATTATAGTAGATTAGAAAACAAGTACCAATTTTTTTCGTACATTATCGTGTTTTATGTTTAGTTATACTACATTGTAGTATAGTATCGTATATTCCCCTGGCAATCTGAGAGAAACCCCACGCCACGGCGCAGGTGCGAGTCCGAGGCTCTGCCTCTCACAGCCAACAGCCTAGGGCTCAGGGGGGTCTCCTTGCAGGCTCTACGGGATTCCTTTAAGGAATTCTTTAAGGGTTCCTATAGGTCTTTAGATCCAGAAGCTGCAACACACTTCCCAAGCCCCTGGACAAAAGCTGAACTCCCGGGTTTGCCGAACTCGAGCTCAACTCGACGAACATCCGAACAGAGCCTCCAGAGCCAAGCACCCTCGACCCTCAAGTAGCAAGTGATCCAAGCAGCCCCAAACGACTCAAGAGCTTGGCCCGCCAGACTTAAGACCAGGCTCCTGGAGCTTTGGCGGCTTCCTGACCTCTGAGGGCCCGGGGCCCCGGCTTCTTGAAATGATGCAGAAAGAGCATGGCTACGACTGCCCCCACCGCCACCACCACCAAAACTGCGACTGTGGCCTCCGATACTGTTACCACCACCACGATTGCTGCTGTTTCTGCTGCTGCTGCTGATATCCTGGTCTCGTGTTGAAACAGAAGCATCACGTGGGCCTTCTTACGACCTGTGGGATCGCAGTGGAGGAAGGATGTACCCAAAGGTTTTGAAACCGGGCTCTTCTGCATCAACCAACATCCCTCGGTTTGGGCTGGCAAACTGTCTTTCCAATCTGGCCAGGTGACGCAGGCCCTTCGTCCGGATGCCCGGCAGAGCTGTGCAACGTGGGCTGGATGTGGGGGTTGATCAAAATTATGGGTCCCTTTTGGTCCCCTAGACTATAAGGAATATACTATAATACAGACCCCAAAAGGGCCCATAATTTTGATCAACCCCCATGTAAGCTTCCGATCTTTGGCCTTCAAAAGCATCTTCTAGGGCTTTAGGTTTTAGGACCCCTAAAGCCTACTTGGCGACCCAGGGGACTTAGTCGGTTATAAGTAAGGCAAAAGTTGGGATAACGTAGTACTGACCCTACTTCTAACCTACTTACTAAGTCCCATGGGCCTCTAAGTAATTAAGCCCAAAAGATGTGCCATCCATGCCACAAGGTTCATGCCTCTTCGAGGCTTACGTTCTCCTGTCTCCTTGGTCCATAAATCCGTACTAGCGGTCGATTAGGGTTTCATATAGGGGCCCTTAGTAATTACAAAAAGGGTTTTGGGGCCCGTTATACTATTATTTTAATATGCAAACCCCCAAAATAGCATAGGTAACTGGTCAGGCCCCTATGTTAGGGGCCAGGCCCCTCTGAGCATCTGTTCTGCCATGCCCCCCAAAAGAGACACCACGGTCCTTGATAGTTAGCATACTTGACATGAAGCCTCTCAGCCCAAGGGCTTCTATAAGGGCACAATAGGGATTCTCTACGAGATCCTGAGGGCAACAATGAAAAATCCCAAGTCGCAAGCACACTTGGAAAAAAAGGGGCGTGCCTCTCTTGGAGGTTCTTATAGGTGGGGGGCTTGTAAGTCCCATGAACTTGCTAGTAGGCCCTTAACCCTATACCCTTATAGAATACCTATAGATCCCTTTAAAGGGACCTGTATAGCCCCACTTATAACAAAACCTTAGAAAGCCCTAAACAACCCTTAAAGGAACCCTATAACCCCACCTTATAAAACAGGGGGCCCTTAAAACCAACCCTTATAACTGCCCATGAACCTGCTAGTAGGCCCTTAACCCCATACCCTTATAGAATACCTATAGATCTCTTTACAGCGACCCTTAAAACCTTATAGAATACCTATAGATCCCTCTAAAGGGGCCCTTAAAACCCTTATAACTGCCCATAAACCTGCAAGGTGTGCGGCTTTGGTTCAGCTCCAGTCCCAGGCGTGGACTGCAGAGCTCCGCCCCTACTGAGCCGCTCCGGCCGGAGCTCCTGAAGGTCCTTAGGGCTTAGGGGTGTAGGGGTTTAAGGGTGTAGGAGTGTTAGGGTTTAGGGGTGTAGGGGGTTTAGGGTTTACGGGTTTAGGGGTGTTTGGATTTAGGGTTTTTAGGGTTTAGGGGTGTATAGAGGCTTCGGTCACCCTGAGGCATACAGCCTATACCCTAGGCTCTGCACCCACGAGATGTATTCTGATCCTCAGAGTCGAAATCCTCAACCAAAGGTCCAAAGAGACAGAGCTCCTAAAGCGGAGCTTGGCGAGGTGCAAAAAGTCGCTGCACCAGCCATGTCAACAAGGCTCGAGTTGCGAACCTCAAATTTGGGTCTAGGGCTTGGGGGGGGTTTACAGTAGAAGCCAGAAAGTTGGAACTGCTGCTACTACTACGACAGACTTGGGTCAGTATCCATGGCCCTACTTCCACAATTTCCCGCGATCTGCCATCAATGAGCGCATGCCCTGGAAGCTCTTTGACATGCAGGGCAAGCTAAAGACATGGTGGATTGGGGCAAGCGCTTGCTTCGAGTCCGTGCACGACGTGACGAATTACAACTTGATGCTCAAAAGCCAGCTCGGAGCTGATGTGAGGGGCAAAGTCAGCAGGGGGGTGACCCTGCTTTCAGCTTGCCACTTGAACTTGGGTTCAGTTTTCAAGCTGCCTGGATGGGGCCTGAGCAGCTTTGCAGGGTTGGTCATGTGCGCGTGATCGGAAAAAGAGGCAAGATTGTTTTGACCTGAGTCGGGCTCTGTCAGCAGTCGACCGAAACCCTAAACACCTGGCCTTCGCTGCGCAAGTTCTTCTCTCAAGTGACAGGCATGAGATGAAGGGAACGCAAGGCGGCAACTTTTGGATGCGAAAGAAGAAAAACCTAATAAAACAACATGGGAGTTCCGAAAATAGGGGACCCTAATATAGTACCCTAAATAGTACGATCCTTATTATAAGGACCCCAAAATAAGGTATCCCTAATTTTCGGAAACTCCCCCATTCTGGGAAAATTCAAGGCAGGAGCTCTCGGGTTCTATTCGCCTTCTGGCAAGAAGCCCTACTTGGAGGTTCATGGGTAGTTATAAGTGGGGTTATATGTAAGGTAACTGTACTTATAACCCATATTAAGGGACTTATAACCCTACTTATAACTACCCATGAACCTCCAAGTAGAAGTAGAGTAGGTAACCTTTAACCTTTTTGGGGGGTAATAGAATCCCTATATAATCCTAATATTATGAAAAAGGTTAACCTTTAGTTCCTTTGGGGTTAGTATAATCCTAATATAAACCTAATATTATGAAAAAGGTTAAGCTTTAGTTCCCCATGATACCCGACAAGTAGGAAGCATTCCCACCTTAGAGCTGTCCAGCATGTCGCTCCCATGTCCGACAAGCATGGCCGCATGTGGGAGGACACCCCCCAGCTGTACATCCTGCCGTACTTGGAGGTTCATGGGTAGTTATACGGGTTAGAAGTCCCCCAATATGAGTTATGAGTATACCTACTTGTAGCCCCACTTATAACTACCCATGAACCTCCAAGTAGAGATGGGTGTGCAGGGATTCGGGCTCGAACTTCGGGGAAAATCCCACTTGCAGGACTTCGAGGAAGCCTTGCCACCAGAGTGTTCGGTGACACCCTGGGAATAGAAATCAGTCAAGGGGGCCTTGAGGGGAAGAAATGACGACTAATATTATGATTCTGAGTACTACTACTGTTGTTATGATTATGGCTATGATAATTTTTTACTATTACTCTTATTATGATTATAAACTAAACTTCTTGCTCGTTCGGGCGGTGAGGCCACGGAAGCTTTGGCAGCGCGACTTAGGCCTTCGAAAATTTCAGCCTGGCATGATAGTATACTATCTTGGGTTTCCTTATCATAGTTATAGTATAATGGGCCCCAAAACCTTATTCTAACTATGAAGGCCCCTATATTATTCTATGATAGTTTGGACGATTCCCATCGACTTCGGGGGTGAGATTTTTTGTGATAAGGGCTTTGGGGCACCTTAGGGTTTGAGAGCCGTTAGAGGGAATGGGACTTGCAGCATCCATGTACAGGAATCCTTGCCATTTAGGTGTTATCCGTCCCAGCTTTTGGCCCAATCCCGGACCGATTCCATGCGGCTTTCCTTTTCAATCGCGCGGCGTAGGACATGCATCTGACGCCGAAGTCTCTCAGTGTAAGCATCTCCCCGGTAAAAGGACAGAGAGGTCAGAGATTGGGGTCGTCAGACTTTTTCAGTTTCATTGCGTTCTTTGTTTGGTTTAGGGGCTCCATCGAACTCAAGCCCGCGCCAGCCTAAACCCTAAACCCGAAATTCCCTAAGCCGTGAACAGCACTTCCCACAGAGCCCAATACTCCTTAATTAAGGAATATAGCTTAAATCATAATATGAAGCCCTATATAATTTAAGCCGTATTCCTTAATTAAGGGGTATTGGGCTCTCTGGGAACCCTAAACCCTAAAGATCCCTTATAGATCCCTTAAAGGAACCCTAGGCCCCTAGGTATTCCTTAACTAAGGGGTATTTGGCTCTCTGGGTTCGCTCTGAAGGATGCGCTGGTGGCTCAGCTGCTCTCCCGTGGTGGCTCGGAGAAGGCAGCCCGGACATGAGGTGAAAAGAGCTGTTCTCAGAGCTGAGTGGATACACTTTACACTTTTTTGGATAATATTACCCACTATAAAACTAAAAGTGTACACTTTTTGGGGCTTATGAACTCAGCAACTAAGTGTTGCTTCCATAAAACATACGCTGTAACATGGGGTTTAGGCTTTAAGGTAGTACAGGGGCCGAATCATTCGTAGTTTTGGGTTCGCTTCGGGTTTCAGAGGGTTCTGTAAGGGCTTTTTGGGTTTTGTAGGGTTCCAATAATTGGTAATAGTATCCATTTAGATTACCGCATATACTCATAGTACCATATGCCCCGATTTCTAAGGCTCCTGTACTGCCTGTATGCGCAGCCTCAGGTTTCGATGGAGTCGAATTTCTGTACTGACCCCCATCCCATTCGGGCGTCATGCTGTTTTCGGCTCGAAACGGCACCACGACATGCGTAGGCTTGCAATGCCCAGGCTCTGAACTCTAACGTCGGCAAGCATACAGATGTTTGGCTTTGGTTGCCAGGTCCCAGATTTTTCTCACTGGCCCTCAATGAGATCGTCTCAAGCAAGTGTGAAAAGGGTAGTACCACGATCTTTCCTTCGCAGTCCATGGTTACTTAGTTTGTCGGAAGTTTGTCAACCCTAAGCCTCTGTTCCTTAACCACTGTGTTTCAAGATCCCTTACCCGAAACGCTGAACAGGCCTAAGAGCACTATACATACCCCCATAGATCCCTTATAGAGCCCTTTCAGGAACCCTCTAAGCTACTAAGTTTCACGATCCTTCAGACCCCTAAATCCCTATCAAGCATCAAGAACCCTTACCCGAAACCCTAAACAGCCTTAACAGCACTAATTACCTATACTATTTTGGGGGGTTCCTTATCATAAGTATAGGATAATTGGCCCCAAAACCCTATTCTAATTATTCAGGCTCCTAAACTGTAGAACCCTACTATAGATCCCTTTTTCTTGGCCCTTTTAAGGATCCCTATAACGGGCCCCGAAACCCTATTCTAAGTATTAAGGCTCCTTTTTCATCCCCAAACCCCAAGTCCCTACCATGGTGAAATCCGCGCCCGCGGCCGCGGCCGCGCGGCACCGCGCCGCGCTGGCCGCGCTGAGCCTGGGGAGGCCGAGCTCTTGAGACGAAGCTTCTCTGGGCTTTGGAGTAGCATACTTGAATAGTTTTTTCTTAAAGGAACCATTATGAAATAAAAGTTTATACTTTTTCTCCCTGGTTACTTAAAAGCCCAGTTCTCAGAGAGCCCACTTGGAGGGTCTTTAGTGGACTTAGTAACTGGTTCTTTTAGGGACTTATAAGTACCATAACCCCAATTAGGGGTCCCTTTTAGGGTACTTATAAGTCTACTTACTACCTACTTACTAAGTCCCCCGACCCTCCAAGCAGAGAGCCCAAGGGGGCCAGGAATTTTAGGAATAGACCATAAGTTACAGGGACCTGGGTATGATGGGTCTCGGTATAGTTATACATATATGTGTGTATATATATATATACTGTAGATATAAAGATATTTTTTTACATATTTTTTTGTGTATTTACCGTACTTTTAACTGGGCCTTAATATTCTGTGGTTCTCTGTAAATTCCTTGGTTTGTTTTGCAGCTTTCACAAGTGCTATCGTATAGGGGCCTAGATAATTACCAATGCTATATTGAGGGTTCCTTATTATACTTATAGTATAATGGGCCCCAACACCCTATTCTAATTATAAAGGCCCCTATACTATAGAACCCTACTATAGATCCCTTTTTCTTGGCCCTTTTAAGGATCCCTTTCATGGGCCCCGAAACCCTATTCTAATCATTAAGCCCCCCAAAAGTGAGGGTTTCACGGGGCTTTCATCGGGGGCCCTTCAAGGCTCCTTTGAGGATGGGAAAACTGGGCTTTGGAGTACCATACTTTAATACTTTTTTTCTTAAAGGAACCCTTATGAAATAAAAGTCTATACTTTTTTCTCCCTGGTTACTTAAAAGCCCAGAAAAAAAGGGGAAGCCAGAGAGGTCATTGAATGAGGGCTTAGGGTCCCTTTAAGGGTTTAGGCTTAGGGTTGTTGGGTTTTTAGGGTTTAGGGTTTAGTCCCTTTAAGGGTTTTGTAGGCCTCTGTACCTCATACACAAGGCACTCTGACAGACTTGATGCAAGTAACTGGCCCTCCGGACTTGCGCCGTTCTTGTGGAAGGCCATCGACTGGCAAATCCACGAAAGTGCTGAAGGCACGGCTTGGGGCTCAAGGTTTAAGGGTTTTCAGGAGGCAGTTGACTCACTTGGCGACGGCGTGATTTCAGAAGGTTTGCTTACAGCATGTCCGCGAGCAGAGCCCCGCGCAAAATGACAGGGTTTCAGATTCCGGGTCTCACGTGCGGAGATTTGGCTCCCGAACTCTGAACTTTGAACTGCAGAACGTAGGATGGATTCGGGAGTTTCGGTTCCATGGTTGCTCTATGTTAGCTGTTAGCTCACATTGAGGGAGCATCATTTCGAGAGCAACCCCATCTATTCCCGGCACAATGTCGCAAAGATGTCTCAAATTTGACAGAACTTCCCTAAACCCGAAGCCCTAAATCCTAAACCATGTGTAACAGAAGCGAAGCTCAAGCGCTTCTTTTGCATCGTGGTAGGCGGATGTCCGACAACTACAGAGATACCTAGGCCTGGACTTACAGGTTTGGTGCTCATGCTTGTTGGGTTTAAGGGTTTTGGAGTTTCGGGATTGAGGGGTACAGGGGTTTAGGTGTTTTGGGTTTTAAGACTTTCGGAATGAGGCTTCGGCGTTTGGGGTTTAGGTTCAGGGGGGTAGATCGAGAGGGAGGTGATGGGAAGGAAGATTGAAAGTTACAGAAAAGCCCAAATCATCCTGCAGCTGGTTGGGGCTTGATGGCTAGTCTTAGCTTGATTTGATCATAAAGACCCTTGGGGGGTGTAGGGGGGAGGGTGGTAGGGTACTTCCTTAAAGGCCTTATTAGGTCCTTATTATGGGTATTGAGGCCCCTTACCCCCCTCCTCCCTACTCCCCTAAGGTTCCCTATGATTTGAGGTATACATAGAGTACTCGCTGTATCTGCACAACAAGAAGTGAGACCAGTAAAAGCTACATTGACATGGCATAGCTGAGTCTAGTTACACCTCTACGCTGTGGACCTTGAAAAATGGCGGTTCATGCTCCGCGCACCGTTCGCAATCAGGCAGTTCTGGGGGCTTCTGAGGCTTTGGATGCTTGGGTTTCATTTTGGGTTCATGGTTTAGTAGCTGGCGTCAGCCGCAGCCCTGCCAACTGATTGGGTATTGAAAAGTGGCGTGCGGAACTGGGAAAAGAGCCAGCATACAGCATCCATTCCTGCCCTTACGCCTAAAGCAAAAGCACCCCGGACCCTGAACGCTTAACACTGAAACCCTAAGCCCTTGAAACCAAAATTCTGAGCCCTAGATCCGAAATTCTAATCTTCAGCTCCCTGAAAGGCAAGTCTTGCCCGCACTTCGGCAAGAAAGGCGTCGTACAGCTTCGAAGCTGCAGAGATTTGGCTTGGGTGTTCGAGCTAGGGCTTACTTCTAGAGTTTAGGGTTTGTGAGTTATTAAGCTTTATATTGGATTAATCACAGGGTAGCATACTTCTATAGGGAAGGGAACAATGTGATTAAGCTAAACCCTAGCCTGTTGGGGCTTCGAGGTTGACGGACGTCCTTCCCATCTCTCGAATCATATCCTTTCTATGCTGTGCTATATCTAAGTTCCTGAGTACTCTTTTGCCCTTATTGTTGTAGGGCCCCCTCATGAAGCCGAATAGTAGGGAAAAGGGTACCCTTAACATCAAAGGTCTACTCAGGAACCTAGATAAACTGTGCTATAGAATGTTACATTTAACTGTACTATAGCACCTTACACGCTGTCTTACACTTTCTCGTATTGCAGGCTTTAGGTTTCATAGCTCTGGGGCTGTCCCGTCTTGGATTCGGAAGTTGCTGAATGGTAAATGTTTCTGAAAACTGGTGTTGTGGTTTTCTCCATTCGGTGCCTTTGCACAATCTAAAGCCTTTGGAGAACAAGAACAATGCCCAACCCCTTTAGCAACGAGACTTTGAAGCTTTGAGCAGCTTCCTATGGCGGAACCTCATGTTCACTCGCCGCTCTCCCTAAACCCTAAACCAAAACCCGAAGCCCCTAACCCCCTGTATTGGAGGTTCTTCGCACCTGGGAATGCGAAAGGCACCGTGGAAGCAAGGAAGTTTGCCCCAGCGATATAGAGGCATTCATAAGACTAGGCTTTTGGGGGTATATTTTACTCTAATGAAATTACAGGAAATCATTTCTATTTATTTAAATTATAGCAAATCATTTCTATTTATTTAAGCCCCTTTGTTAGGCCACCGCCAAAACCCTGCAGCCCGAAATCCGCCGTCCAAGATCCGAAGGCTAGGATGTTTGTCAGTCGGAGAGCTCAATACTGTTGATGGACAAAATCCTGCATGACCCTAAGGACCCTAAACTATGGGAATTATGGTATATTCCTTATAATGGGTAATGCAGGATTTTGTCGATCAACCGTACCTCTGAATTAAGGAATGTACCCCTAAGGGTTCCTTAAAAGGGATCTATACGGGTACTATAAGGGATTGTCAGACAGAGAGCTCAATACCTCTGAATAAAGGAGTATACCTCAAATTTTTAGGGGTCCAAAGCTTCTGCGCCCCATAATCCGTAAAAAACAAATCCGGAAAGCCTTCTCTGAATGCCCTTGGAGGCACGGAGATATCCTCTGCACCACCTCGCTTCAACAAGTATGCGGGCTGGGCAGAGTGGGAGCAAATCGGCAGCAAATCCTGCGGAAGTGACACCCCAGAGAGCCCAATACCCTCCGATGAAGAAATGCAAAATACATTTTAGGGGCCTTAATATTATGGTTAAGGGATATTACTTAACGGAGTATTGGGCTCTCTGGGCCTCGAAGAAGTGACACTTGCGGTGAGGGTAACTATGGCGTTTTTCATCGATTGGCCTGTGTCCCTTTAAACCTCGACGCCAGACCCTAAGGACCATGCCTACTTGGAGCTTCATGGGCAATTATAAGTGAGGTTCTCAGTAGGGTACCCGTGAACCTGCAAGCAAGCCCAGCCGAGTCAGACGGCCCCCACTTCCGCCTTAACTCTGCGAAGCTCGTCTTCACTTCCCGGACACATAAACCAAGAGAGCCCAATACCCCTTAATCAAGGAATATACCTGAAGTTATAGGGTCCTTAATACTAGAAGGGGCCCTTGGGCTCTCTGAGTTGAAGCTGAGGAACGCCATCTTCCTGCGTCTCGGCTGAAACAGGGTAGATACGATCGCAACAACGCTGAACCCGGAGATCCCTGCAGAAGACCGAAAGGGGTCTATAAGGGTTTCTATAAGTTGAAGTTTTTATGACTCTAGCTATGTGCCTCAACAGCACGTAGCTGACAGAGTTCAGGTGGGTCAATGCAGTGGGTGGCAGCTTTGAGAACACCTTCCGCAATGGAGGCCCCGGTGAAGGGATATATGTGCCTTTAAATCTTTTTCGAAAGCCTTCCTGCTGAGCATCATAGCAACAACAAGGTTATTGAGAAGACTACTCGAAAGAACACTAAGAGTACTAACACGACTGCAGGCTTCAGTCTCCCACTGTGTTGATGTTCGAAGAGCTGCAACCCCAAGCTTTTGCCCCTCGCTCCAGCAGTGATCCACTGTTCATCTTGATGCAACACTGGCGACCTCTCAATTCCCAATCTTCAAGCAGGAGGAGGTTTGCAACGTAGAGAGAAGGAGCGGCTATTGGTAGTGCTGAAAATGGAGTCCTTGGGCCGCGTGCCGCGGAGGATCCCAGGTTTCGTGGTACGTCGGTGGCCAGAAGCCCTCCGAGAAGTCGCCCATCGTCAAGAGACTTTCTTCAAAAAGGGGAAGGGGAGAGAAGCCTAGAGAGGTTCTATGGTAGCCTCGTTGTGGGCAAAGACAGCTCTGTCACCTCGCAGCCCTTCTTCCATGCAGCGGCAGATAGACCAAGGAGACTTCTGTCAAAGGCCCGGGGTGAGACAGAGCAGAAGAAGACGTTCCTCGGCAGCTATCTCTGTTGATCTCTCTGCTGATCATGGGTCAGTCGCGTACATACGGACATACACACACATGCTTACATACATACAAAGATTCATCTATACATTCATAACGTATGCATACTCATATGTATGTGTATGTATACAGATATGTATATGTATATATATATATATGTATACGTATGTAGGCCGTTGTTAATTTCACCCTACTGACATGCATTACAACTTACATAGCAATACAATACCTGATATGTCATGACCTACCTGCTCTGCACACAGACAGGCATGCTTTGTTTGTGCCCAACTCAGGGAGATCAATTGTTGCCAAAGCGCGTGTGGCCTTTGGCTTAGAGATTAAAAGTTCAGATGTTTTCTAGTGAGGTTTTGGGGGATTGAGGGTTTTTGGGATAAATGGTTGGGGTAGGGTTGGCTAAGAAACATGAAATGGCGACAAAACACCCATAAACAACAGTGGCTGCTCAGGAAGATCATCCTCTTTGTTCGGCCACGGGCTACCGAGCCCTACGTCGTTTGCGGGCCCTGTGCTTATGCCGCTCTGCTGTGGTAAGGTTGCTCGTCAGTAGGTTCGGGCTTCTGCAGACGTAGTGCGGACTGTTTCTGCCAGGGTCCGAGAAACCTTGAAATTTTTACCTGGCCAAGCTCATCTTCTGCCGCCATAGCAGTGTTCATGCGGCCGCAGTTGGTGTATCTCACTCCTCACAGAAAACAGCAAGATACTGGCGACGTGTTTCTCCGGTTCGCACATCATGCTGTGCATGAAAGAAAGTGATCTAACATGTTTCCCGGTCAGAGAAGCACATGTCACGGAATCGGAATCGAAGACTTCCACTCCTGGAAAATTGTGACGTACATTAGAGCTCTGACAGCTTGGCAGGTAGCTCACAATGCCCGGAAGAAGGGCTTCGAGTTCACCTGGAAGCTGCAGGAGTTCGAGTCGCTGAAGATGCTTCACGCGCAGTTATTACTCTAAGGGACTTGGGTGGTGTGCGACGTGCTCCATCGTAGTTAAAGCCTACCGCGGACGGCGGACGGACTGCGGTCGTATAGGGACCTAAATGATAAACGATACTAATAGTGATACTAAAATGAGCTTGAATATGAATGTTTACATGTATATATGATTTTGGGCATATGAATACTATTTTGGGCCCCTACACTATACCTCCACAGCCCGCCTGCTTCGCCTCCCAACTGCAGCATCCGCACAAAAATGCGCGGGAAGCTGGGTTCTTGTTCAGGAACTTCAGATACCGTAATAGCGATCTATAAGTGTTCCTTGAAGGGCTTAGGGATATATTTTAAGCTACCATAACGGGGGTCTATAATAAACAATATAGTTTCCTTATTATGGTAACTTAAGTTGGATCCCTTAAGAACCCAGAATTCATGTCTCCAGTGGTAGGCTGCATTCTTCCTCTGTTTTTTTTGGGGGGGGTATTATCCCAATCTCATCCCTACATAATCCCTATATATCCCTACATGTCCCAATACAATCCCAATATAGTTTTTGGTACACCGACTTCCTGCTGATAAGTTGAAACAAAGTGTACAGAGTGGTTTGTTTTGGTAGTGCAGAATATCGCAAGCCTTACTCCGACATTCCGCCGTGACCGATCTGAGGAACTGCGCCGACTTCCATCAGAACCTTGGCTGTCGCAGTACTGCGGTGACATAAGCCCCTGGCAATTCAGGATCTCGCTGAGGTGTCAGTTGAGGCGGGGCTGTAGCTCAGCAAAAAATGCAGGAAGCGGTCTTCGGTCTCTGGAGAGCACGAGCCTAATTCTTGGGTACTGCCCCCACTCCGTAATAGTTGAATCATATGCATAATATAGATATATTAGGACCTTAATAGTAGCCCTATTGTAGACTATTACTGTATGGGGGCAGTACCCAACCTAATTCTAGAGAGTTGTGGGCGATGCTCATCGCTCCCCTCCGAGCCTATCAGGATCCTGCTTCATCTCCCCTTGGGTTTATGCGAAATGTTGACGTCCAGCAAGCTCTGCCAAGGCTCATGAACGTGGCCAAGCGGGGAGGCTGGCACACGGAAAAGCAGTGCACTACTAGTGACAGAGAGGATTTCATAGTGAACAAAACACACTTAGGGGCCTTTAAAAGGGGATTTAGGGCTAAAGGGGGGGCCTTGCAGGTTGAGAAGAAATGCTCGAGCCAGGTATCCGGTATTCTCTGGCTGCACCTCTGGCACATGGCATGACACTGTTGATGGACAAAATCCTGCATTACCCACTGTAAGGAATATACCATAATTCCCATAGTTTAGGGTCCTTAAGGTAATGCAGGATTTTGTCCATCAACCGCATGGGCATGTACCTTGACCAATGACCCCCACCATTCGGATGACCTGCGCAGCCATTAACCAGAAGCAAAGTCATGGCATGCGCTGAACTTCACACCGTCACTTGCGACCGGCATGGGCACGGAAATTTCAGGGCTCTGCGCATCCAACAGTTGCAGTTGGGTTACACAGTCATTCGATTCTTGTGTCAAGGCTCTTCAAGCACAGCATCAGCAGCCGCCAAATGGGCCTGAGTGAAAGCCCGTGCTGGCTGGGATGTCGTTCCGTTTCATGATCTCCAAATGCAGGCCAGTTATGTTTAAAGATCCGCTTGTGGCTGACCTACCGCAGACACTGGTCTTGTTCCCAGCATTACACTTTTACACATTGCAGGACAGCTCAAGGGTTCGCGTCACTGGCAGGGGTTGTCCAAGTGGCTTCTGCACTAGCCCCGAAGCAATCTGCAATCATGGCTGCTACTAGGGGCCAGATACCGTAAGCGCCTTAGAAGAGACAGTCTGGGCGGGTGTGGAGCCTCCTCGGTACCGCTCAGTGCGCGGTTGAACCGTCTCGCTTGGAGAAAAGGCGTGGCTGGACGTAGCTTTGGGCTCAAATTCCCGAGCCTAGCGAGCGGTCTGAGTGAGTGCAGGGAGTTCTGGTTCAACACGGGCCCTTGAGGCAAGAGAAAACCGTCTCACAAGGGTAGAGCTGAAGGTCAGGAACTTCGTTGGAATTACGCTCACTCTGGACTCGCAATTGGGGCGTTGTTATACAAACCCCTGTGGCTGCTGGGGTAGGTCCCCCAGAAGTCCAATGCTACGCAGGCGGCCGTCGTGCAGCTGGCTCGCCCTTTCCTGGAAAAGCCACATCCCTCAGAAGGGTTCGCCTCGGGAGTTGAGGGGTTTAGGGTTTAGGGGTTCCACAACAGCAGGGGCCGTAGGGTCCCATAATCTCTAGGAAGAAAGCAGATTCCCGTGGAACGGGGAGCAGAAGCTTTCAGGGGACGATGATGAGAGGGTCAGGAAAGCCCTGCTGGGAGTCGGAGTTCCTGGGGGCCCCCGGAGAGTTTCGCACAAGCTTCTCAAACGCCCAGAGACCGGTGCGGTTTCCTTCAGATCCTTCATAAAAAAAGACTGGCCCTTAAAACCAACACACCAACTTCGGCCAAGGTGGCGCTCGAGGTGCCACGGGGTCTTCAGCTTCCGGAATTACTTGGGGGTCGCTCCGGATCTCACCGCCGAGTCTTTGGCAAAAACCCAGAAGCCCACAAACTCCGCAAACCATAACCCGAAACCCTAAACTCCCACAACCCTGAAGCCCTAGAACCCCAAGGAGCCAGAAAGCCCGAACACAACTCAAAGCCCGTGCAGCACTCCCGAGTGTTTGAAGCTCTCAATCCTCCAGCAAGGTCCTCAGCTTGTTAGCACAAGACTGCGGTACCATATTGGTTTTAACATCATCAAAAGAGTAATGAACCTAAATCCTACACCATTTAGGACGTGCAGGGCTAGTTGGGCGATATTCATATTTACCATAGCATCAGCTCTAGTAACTCTAGTAGTTTTTTTGGTATGGACTTCATGGGTTGCGTTCTTTCGGAGGCACTTGCCATCGAGCTGCCTAAATCCTTTCTGAACGTCGCACACGACACCGGGGATAAAGAAAATCGCACCATTCACACTAAAGCAAGTCCGCATGAGTCTCGATGACTTCAGTAATGCACAGCCATTTAGGCTCAAGTCCCAAATCAGATTGATTCCGTGGTTTGCAAAGGACTCGATGAGACGCTGTGTGCTTTTGTCTCTGCTGCTGGCACATGGCTTGGCAGTGCGGCAGATGAATCAGATAAAGCCCGGAGCTTAATCTCTCCGTTTCGAGAGAGCCGCAAGATGTCCAGAAACTTAAACCCCTCAAGGCAGTTGTCAGCAGTGAGCATGGATGCTTGCACAGGCACAAGCGACTGTAGGGCAGCGAAGGTAATGGGGTTAGGACCAGACTTGCTGCATATCCAGGACCTCTTATGTTGCTGGCTATGTCTAGAGAAAGTCACAACACTTGCGCAACCTTCCAGTTCTAGATTTCACGATCCCTTCCCGCTTGCTGCACTTATTGGCGGTCCTATCCAAGCCGCGAGCCACTGCCTGATGCAGAAGAGCGTGCATCTGCTACGTTGCATGCTATAGATTTGCCCCGAAACCTAAACGCCTACAACCCAAACTCCTAAAACCCTAAGCGCCTAAACCCTAAACTCCTAAAACGCCTAAACCCTAAACTCCTAAAACCCTAAACCCTAAAGTCCCCAAGGTCAAACGACGGCATCGAAGAGGAGGAAGACTGGGGCAGTTCGAACTTTTTGCAAAGCACGGAAACCCCATTGGCTTTGTTTTCGTCCACCGGTCTAGTGGTAGGTGACACCCATGACGATGTATGTCTCAAACAAATGCGAGTCAACTGAGGAATTGTGGAAAAGCACTTTGCAATGGCAGAAAGTTCCTGGATTTCGGCAACGTCATGGCCATCTTCGATAAGTGCGTAGGTTCGCCAGGAAAGTGGAAGAATGAAGCTGGCAAGATCATCAAGCCAGAACAGACAAGTGCAAAATTCACGCACCTGAACTGCGAATTAATCCTCGTAAGGCTTAGGCGTCTTTCGCCCATGGTGTCCTTTTCCTCAGCTTTTTGCATTCTCTAGCGAGGCTGAATGACGGCGACTACATTTGCCGCGAGAGCTGCTCAGTGCTGGTGCCACAAGACCAGGGAGGAGGAAGGAGATGGGAAACGAAGACCGTGTACCGGACGGGTGGCCTAGACAATCCGCGTTGTATGTATGGCTACATCTGGGTGCATTGATTGACTGCCCTCGGTGTAAAAACAAGCGGCAGCAGTGTTCGTGGGTACTAAAGGCACAGCATGGCCACTGCACAACCCTAAACAGCCACAAGAAATAGTTGTTCGAGACTCTACATTTCAAACACAATCTGTGTATAAACATATGTCTAGACATACACGCACATAGTTTTGTATTACACTATACGAACAAGCAATGATAGATTCTGTTAGATTTGTGGTGCAGGTTGAGGAACCCTAAGCCCTAAGCCCCGAAACCCTAAACCCTGAAAGAAAACCTCAGACTCATTCTTGCTGCAGACCTTCACTCCTCACATCCGTGTTGCAGCGGCTCGCGCGGGCCCTCGAGGGTTTAGAGCTGAGGGTTTAGGGATTAGGATTTAGAGTATTTACTTGGAGTTCTTCTGGTTGGCTCTTAGGACTTTAACTTTTGGGGTTTCTATATGAACCATAATAAGGAGGCTAAAAGTTTAACTTTCTGGAGGGGTTCAGAAGTCAGGCCAAGTTTAGGGTTTTGAGGTTTCTGTTCAGGATTTCAGATTTTGGGGTGTACGGTTGAAGGTTTAGGGTTTGGGATTTTGAGGTTTTTGGGCTTGGAGTTGATGGTTTAGGATTTAATGTTAAGGGTTGGTTTAGGGCTTCCGGTTCAGGATTTGGGGTTTTTGTCACCGAAACCAGACCAAAGCCCATATCGGGAATTGGGTCTTAAGGGCTCAGGAGTTTAGGCCCTCAGGCTCTGATCCTGACACTGGCGGTCGGTGCATTGGCTGAACCCCCCCAAACCCCAAACCCTGAAAAAGAGAATAGCCGGAGATCCAGAAACTAAACCCTGAGCCCTAAGCTGAAGCCCGAGAACCCGTGTAGTATTGCTAAGGCATGTAGATTCATCCTAAGTCCTAGAACCCTCCTAAAAAACCCTTAAACTAGTAGTGAGTCTCCTCTATATTCGATCTTCGAGCAAGCCCTTGTAGTAGACCCTTCCAGTAGAAAGAAGTCCCCTTTGTGTTCCCCGTTGAGGTCCCTAAACCCTAAATAAATTCTCTAAGCCCTACCTGGACCCTACGGAACCTACCTTCTTAGGGCTCCTTATTATGATTTCCTTATATAAGTCCTTAAAAAGGTAGGTTACGTAGGGTTTAGGCAAATCCTAGATTTGCCCTAAATCCCAAATGGGAGTTTCCGAAAATAGGGGTACCTTATTTGGGGGTCCTTATAATAAGGATCCTGCTATTTAGTGTACTATATTAGGGTCCCCTATTTTCCGAAACTCATCCAGGGACCTTTAAATCCTAAACCTTTTGGAACCCTTATAGATCCCTTGAAGGAACCCTTATGGTACCCTTTAAAGGAACCCTTATAGATCCCTTAATAGAACCCTTATGGTACCCTTTAAAGGAACCCTAGTTTCGGAAACTCCCAAATCCCATCTTTTGAGGTCCGCTGTCGTGCGCCGAAGGCTGCCGCGGTGCTGCTTTCGGCACTGCGGCTGCTTGGACTGGAGGTCGGGCTTAGGGTTTCGGGGTTTTGGGTTTAGGGGTATAGGGTTTAGGGTTTAGGGGTTTGGGGGTATAGGGTTTAGAGGTTTCGGGGTTTAGGGGTATAGGGTTTAGGGTTTAGAGGTTTATGGGTTTAGGATTTAGAGGTCGCACTGGCCTGTTCTTTTCAGGGTTTTCCGCCCAGCGGATCTATCATAGCATCATAGCATATGGTGGATATCATCGCATCTCATAGCATATGGTAGGTAGCAGGTAGTAGATAGTAGATTGCGCTTAGTGTTTTTTGTATACTATGGTATAGTCGAACATGGGGCAGTACCTCTAGGGTGTAGAGTTTAGGGGTTTTAGGGGTTTAGGGTTTACGGACTAGGGTTTAAGGGTGCGGGTTTAGGGCGCAATTACAAATGCCCCCTGTTCGTAGTCCCCTGAACCCTATTGCTCGGAATCGCTAATGCCTGCAGCAGATGACGCCCAAGGCAGGTCAGACCATGTGTGTTCCTTTTTGTTCCTGATTACAGGTACAGTATAGGTACATCCCAAAACCCTATTCTAGCTACTAAGGCCCCTATACCAGTGAATTGTTGTTATAAAAATGCACCTCTACACTGAAAGGGTGGTGGGAGGGTCAGTGTTTTTATAAAAACAATTCACAAGCAGCCAACATCGCCTTTGTTATGTCCTGTTCCACAGCCATCCATGGCAGAAACCCAGTTGCTGTACGACCCGAATGCTTTAGTCTAGAGGACCCAAATCTTTACGTGACGTGCCGTTCCATGAGCCTCCTTTTCCGATTGCATACTTGGAGGGTCGGGGGACTTAGTAAGTAGGCAGTAAGTAGACATATAAGTACCCAAAGAGGGTCCCGAATTGGGGTTATGGTTCTTATACGCCTAAAAAAGATCCAGTTACTAAGTCTGACCCCCCAAGTAATGCACGTTCACTGGCAGTGCAGCTCACGAGAGGCCCTCATGGACTCATGGACTCTACATCTTAGTAGCTGAGCGGATACACTTTACACTTTTTGGGACAATATTGCCCACTATAAAACTGAAAGTGTACACTTTTTGGGGCTTATGTGGCCCTCCATCCCAAACCTTCCCCTCACCCTCGCAAGCTCTGCTTCGGCCGCGCTGGGTTTTAACGTATGTTGAGCCCTTTCAAGTTCTGCTTCTTCGTACGTAATCCCTAAACCCCGAAAGCCCTAAACCCCAAAACCCTAACCCCTAAACCCTAAAATCCTAAACCCTAAGTTGACTACAAAGAGGATTGCGGGACCTGCTCTCGCAGGGTCGAGCCTTCTTCCTAGCAAGTTTTAGTTGCCATTAAAAGGTGTCCCCGAAACTAGTATTCAAGACTTCTTCGCGCTTACACTTATGCTTTTTAAACTAGCAAGTTCGCGGCCGTGAAGGTTTAGGGTTTAGGGGTTTAGGGCTTAGGCTTCGCGCCCGTGAGGTCAACATCATCCACCAGAACTGCCTCATTTGCTGGAGCCTTACGGGGCGGCAGGCTGCCCACAAATGCCTCTGCCGCTGATGACGGCAGCAATATAGGGGCCCTAAATGATGGCCTATACTGTTTTGGGGGTTCCTTGTTTTGATTACAGTATGATATACCCCAAAAGCCTATTCTAATTATTACGGCCCTTATATTAGAGCCTAAGCTTCGAAAGTGTTGTCCGAGACTCCCAGGCGGAAAGGGCCACAACCTGCGCAGATTCCCCCGAAAACATCCGAAAATCCATACAGAGGAGAATTCACACACAAACCCCCTCCTCAAACAAAAAAGCAGCAATTAGTAGAAACCCTAAACCTAAGCCCCTAAGCGCTATTCCTGAAGCTTAGAGGGAAGATTGATGTGGCCCTGGAAGGTGCAGCAGAGCGAAGCGGGAACTGGCGGCACCCTGACACAGCTGAGCCTAAAAGCCCGTAGTTGAGGAAGATCCCTTAAGAATGCTACATTCCTTAATTGTGGGAGATACCTCAAGTCATAGTGTTCAGGCCAAAAGAGTTGAATTTAATGGTACATTCCTTACTCGAGGAGTTAGGGTTTTGGGGTTTGGGGTTTAGGACTTCAAACTCCCTTATGTGTGCCCTTCTTATTAAATATTACGCTCAGGGTTCAGGGCCTAGGCTCTGGAGTTTAGGGATGTAGGGTTTAAGGCTTTGGGTCCAGAAGTACCTCTTGAAGACCCTACTGTCGGATCTAGGCCTTTTCTCCAAGTTTCGGACTGAGATGTGGAATTTCCTGGACTTCGACGCATAGGGTGCCAGGAAAGCATGTTTTTGCAGCTGCAGTTTGGAGTTTCGACACTTCGCAAGTAGGACTCTGGGACCTGAATTTTATGAGAAGGTTATGGGGTTCGTTTGATCTCAATGGCTTTCTGGCATTAAAAACTGGCCCCTAACTTGGCATTCCCACCCGATGCTATCCAGCACCTTTCTTGAAGGCAGGTTCCCATGGCTCTGCTATCCGAGAAAACAACCGCTACTGGGTGACCCTAAAACCCTAAACCCCTCAGGACCCTAAACCCTAAAACCCTAAACCCTCAGAGCAAAAGGAACCCCAAAGGCTTGCCACAGACTTCCTGGGCTCCGCGGCACGGCAGCGGGCGGGAATCTCAGTCTGCAGCGGTCCCGAAAAAAAAACTCGAGTCAAAGGACAGGTTCCTGCGTAGTGTTTTAGGGTTTAGGGTGTTATAAAGGCTCTATTCCGGAACCTAGAATACAAACCTACAAACCTGATTAATTACCCGTGATATTGCTTAGGGTTCCTAAATAATATACGCTTACAGCAAGCCCGGTTCTGATCACTGGCCCCTATATTACGAAGAAGCGGAAACATCGTGAACCTTGGGTGAGAGGAGTGGAAGGCTTCCAGAGTCCTCGAGCTAGGAGCTTCATCCCACAGGCCGTTTCTGTTTCTCCACACCAGGAGATTTTGGGTCCAGCATTTAGGGTTTAGGGGGAGGTAAAGAGCCGTAGCAAAGTTCGAATCAGACTCTTCCTCTGTTCGCAGTCATGTTGAGATCACAGCTCCTGTGAAGCTCTGCATGTGCTGCTTCCCTTCTCACCACACTACTTCAAAGGATCCCCAGCCGAGCTAATCATGTTCTCTTCCGCGAGAAACCAGCCAGTGGGAATCAGACGTTCTCCGGGACGCGAGGTCTGCCCGGACGAGATCAGCTACAACACAGTCCGGGGCGTAGCCACCCGCATCGGTTGTACCTATGCTCGGAGGTGATGGACCAGCCCCGATTCAGGCTAACATAGGGGTCGGAATCATTACTTACAGTACATTCTTGCAAAGTCTTCTAGTTCCCTTAAAATTTATGTTGTAATATACCCCGAAACCCTAGTCTAATTATTAAGGCGCCTATATTACCCCAAGGGTCCAAAGGATTAGGTACTCGGTTTTGAGATAGTAGTTATGTAGGTTAGGATTTGGGAGAGTATATGATTATTAGGTACTTGGACCCTTATAACGTAGGGGCCTTAATGATTGGAAGAAGGTTTCACAGGCTTCCTTCAAAGGGTTACTGTAAGGGATACTATAAGGATTCTAGATTCGGGGCCTTAATAATTGGAACCGGGTTTTGGAGCCCAGTATACTTTATTTTTCATAAGGAACCCCAAACTAGTATTGGTAATTATTGAGGCCCCTATAGTATGCCCCTGCACAAATCGATGTGCACTCACATGGGCTTTCTTTCGGGAATGGTCGACCTTTCTCCCCCTCTAGTTGCGTTCCTTTGTGAGCACAAAACCCAAAAAAGAGAAACCCTCAAACCCCCACCCGCCCACCTACCCACCACAGCTCCTGAAGCTTTAGCCTCAGCAGATCGTGCCTTTATTTTCGAGCACCCCTGTTTTTGATGAAGCCCCATCTAAAATATTATAACTATAATATCTTATAATATAATATATTAATATACAGCAACTATCGACATATAACGGGTTCAGTGCATGTTCGACTCAGCCCTCCCCTTCAAGCCCCCCTTCAAGACCCCTTGAAGGGTCTGACCCTT